>JAQIXD010000043.1:0-53047 GCA_034699985.1 Minunthozetes semirufus
GATCGACAACTAATTGCTTTCCCATTGCCCTACAGTTCAAACAAAATGACATAATTATTGAAATGTAAACACAAATCCGAAGTAAAAGATATAACAAAAACGATTTTTATGGCAAAAATCAATTTTCAGAGCCATTCAAGAGTTTAATGAATGGGAAACCCCTTCCCGAGCACTGATTGCATGCGATTGAAGATTAGCTGAATTTCTTTCAATAAACTGATTGATAAGTAAATGGTAAGAGTTTTCTGCCTCTAATCTAATTCAGTAATAAAATGATTCACAGACTTTATTACTGTTTTCCTGTACTCCTCTTCAGTACAGCCTCTCTGTACAACCGGTCGTAAAAGATTTTATTCATTTTATTCTTTGCACTTAAGAAAAATAAATTGAATTCTTCTGAAGGAAAGCCTAAAAAATTAGTCTTTAATTAACTTTCGTTTTATATTTAGATAAGGAATCGGAAATAAAACTCCGATTAGACTACTGTTGAACCGATTGAATGAGTGAATGAGTCTATTAGTCGACACTTTTATCTTTATTTTGAGTTTAATTGCGATAATCTCTTCTATTATTCAAACAGTGATTCATTTTTATGCATTCAAACACTCATTTACTTCGAACTCAATAATAGGATTCATAAATACTTTTTGCAATTATTTAAGACTTAAATCGCTTTTTATTTCTCATTTCTTCGGCTTTTTTGACACTTAAACAAACCCTTCGCCTCTTATCTCGGTTTTGATCCGAACCGACATATTTCTTGACTCTAATTATTTTCTTTTGATATAACGCATAAATGATTGCAGCAATTGTGAGCTCAGGTATGAGCACAGGCCTAAAAATGCTCAAAATTCTTACAGCTTAGTATGCAATGAGTGTGAATCAACAATTAAAGTTAGCAAAGTTATCAATCTCTCATTTTTTATACTCGCCTCTAATTAAATTTATAGTTTAAAGGTGAAAGATATCTTTCAAAAAACAATTCAAACAATTTCCATTCATTAATAATTAATCTACTATTTGATCAAGATTATTTTTGAAAATTTATTATAAGTACTAAAAATATATCCTTAAAAATATATCTTTATTCTTCAAGAATTGATATTGTGGTGATTTTTGTGATGAAATTTCATTGAAAAGATAATTTTCAAGTAATATGTCTGAAGATAATCGATTATATTGTGATCGACAGCAGAATTAAAAGTCAAATATTATTTGTTTGAAAAGAAATGAATAAAAATCTAAAATAATTTGTATTAAAGAAGAGTTTAATTGAATTAAAGAAAAGAATGAATCGAATGTCTAAACATTGATTACATTGTTTTTTGGTTATCAGTCTGAGAGCTCTTCATTGGTAACAATGGTTTGGTTTAAATTGAAAACCAATTCTTTGATTTCAATTGAGTTATACAAAGAAGTTGAGTGTCTTATCGTTGGAGAAACAAAACAAAATGCTTTAGTTTAACGATTGTCTAAACTTTTCATAAGTGTTTTCATTTGTAATATTAATCTAATACTTGTTTTATAACAATAGGGGGTGTTTTGGGTTTAATAGTCAAGTAAAAAGAGGACTCACCACAAATGAGCTGAACTTATTTGGCACGAAATCTCTAATATTATCCAAATTAGAGTCAAAATTAAATGCTTTTCCATAACTTGTTAAATATGAGAGCAAACTATCCAAACACAAAAACTGAGTAAACTGTTCGTACGTAAACTCATTAATAAATGCTTTGAATTAATGTTCATTTAAATAGATTTTAATGCATTTGAGAATCAGATAATTCTTTGTTTAAGAACTTTCGGTATTTAATCGACAAAACTATTTGTTTATTATTATTAATAATAAAAATAAAATTCATTTAAATTAATAATAAATAGTTTTTCCTTCAGAAGAGATATTAACAAAAAACTTAATGAATAAAACAATTGTAAACTAAAAGCAATGAAACACTATATGAGTCGTGAAATTCTCGCTATTATTTAGCGGTGGAGTGCGAATAGAGTTAGGCGTTGACCGGTCCAACCATTACAAGCACTACCAACTCCAATAAATTAGTTAAACTTGGTCTCTTTAGTCTGTTTTTGCTGGCACTCCAATACACCGACTCGAATGCAGAGTAGTTTTTATTATTACCTTTTATTTTAAAGTTAAATATAGTGTCAACAAAAGGTCTCATAAACTTTTAGCACATTTAAGATATCACAAGAATTTCTTCACTTTTAGAACTTCTCGGATGAAAACAATGAAAATTCACTTTAATTTTATAATATTTGTTCAAATGAGTGCTTTAATACAAATCAATAACATATTGTCAGCATATTCTTGCAATTATCGCAACACAACAGACTCCTAACTCGACTCCCAACAGCACAGCACAAAACCTTGTGTTGACATCAACTTCAAGTAACTATTCTTGAAAACTCGTATCACATTTGAGTCCCTATTGTTTTGTGAGTAATCTTTTCTGTTCATTAATTTAGGAGCTCTTTAGAGGAGTTCTTCAGACTAACACAGAGTTTCAATGGTTTGAGACACTTATCAATTGTAAAAAATATTTGTATCCGTAGTTACACTCATATCAAACATATCTATTGGTTGTCTTCCACCACATTATTAAGCATTTCTTTTGTTTATTAGAATAAAGCTCTTGATTATACTCCTGATCATTATTATCAATCATTTTCAATTCAGGCCCTTATATGATATGTTTGTTCATTTGTTTCTTCATTAGAGATAACTTAATATTTTAATACCACTATAAATGCAATATTAGTTTTTTAATAGATTCCAATCTATCGATAATATAAATGCTTCAGAAGCTTATTAATGCTAAACAAACTCATATATAAATGTCATTTTGATAGCTTTATTAGTAATTTATTGCTTTTCCTCTGCATTCAACTCACAAAAAGAGTATCCAAAAGAGTATTCAATTTAATAACAATTTCTAAAACTTTTAGTCCATTACTCAAAGTTCGACACAATTTTAAAAATTCAAGATTTTCCTAAAGATATGACCACTTAATTGAGTTCCACATCATTTTAATTAAAATTTTAGGGCCAACCAAAACCAAAATCATTGTGATATGTGCTGTGCTGTGCTGCCCTTCCAATCCAGACTTACACTAATTTGAAGGGACAGACAGTATTCTTGCGATACATTCAATTAGCGCAGACTCTTCTAACTTTGAATTCCTCAAAAATAAGGCAAAGATTAAATGGTATATGTATTTAATAACTCATAGATGACCTAAAAGATAAAGTGATTGCCACCCCTTGTGATGCTCTCTTGTTATAAATTATTCTATAAATCATATTCGAGGAGAAAATATTTCTCTAACTTAAAGCACAAGTTTTATCAAAGAGTGGAAAGCATTTTATGAATCACTGAATCAGGTATACATTGAAACTATCAAAATATCAGTGACTCGACTATAACTTAATCAAATGAATGCCTTTTATTTACAAATTACCACTTATTTGATGTTTAATGAGGGCTTCGCGCAAAAAGGTTGTGGTTTTTTCTGTGGTTTTGTGTGTTTCCGATATTCTGTTCAAAAGCTCTTTAACCACATTAAGTCTCATTAACTTTCAAATTGAGATAAAAAGTGGAAGAAAAAGGCAGTGCTCTGTATCCAAGGCTCAGATATTGTTTGAAAGCATCACTTGATATCACTTTATAATTAATATCTAATAGCACTCTAATAGTACTTCCTTTGCAATCAAATAATCATTTCTAGTGTGAGTTGTGGGCAGAAAATAAAACATATTATCACTTTTGATACAAATATTATATAAGTATTGCTTTTTACGAAAGCAATCATTAAAATACTTGAAATTCTTGATTTGTCACTCATTATAGTCATTCCTATTATCGCTTTTTAATAATAAAATCGTTTTGAGAATAAGTCATAAATTAATGGATTCGAAGAAAATATGTTTTTTAATTTCGACTCAAAAAATACAAAAAATTTTGTTTTTATATAATTTTATGGAAAAACAGTTTTTATCAAAAACTATATAATTTTTAATCAAATTCAACAGACATTTGTCGAAAAAAAATACAAATTTTGAACAAATTAGTGCCGGAATCAGTTGATTAGCTCTAAACAAGTTAAGCTCAAGAAAGTAATTAGTGGTTGGAATCAAGTTATGTGTAAAACTAATAGCAATCCTCTCGAAAGGATTGCCTTAAAAGACATTTTAATTGAGAAAAATTCCAAACAATTGTTTTATAATCACTTTTTGGAAGAATTTTATCAAAAGATTAGATAAGAAAATATCGATGAATGAAATGAAAACATTATTTTCACAAAAGATTTAAATTTAAAGAAATGAATAACGATTTTGACTAAAACTTTAACGATTTGTTCCAAAGATTATTCACTAATTGATTGCTCTCTAAACAAATCGGTTCTAATAATTACCAAAACGAGTGAACGACTGATAAATTGATTGATAATTTTTGTGAACAATAATTTGTTGACTAATATTTGATAATTAAATTAAATGTTAATCAATGGGTGAAACAAATTAGTGAAGAAGTTGTGAACACAAACTTAAATCAGTGGTTAAGAGAAAGTCTTTTAGAAAGTTTTTATAAAATTATTGATTAGTGGAAATGTAAATGAAATGACATTTTATATAATAAATAAGGCTTTTGTAATAAAAGAGCACTTCATATGAGTTGATTTGATCATTGAATGATGATTTGATAAAAGCTTTCTGACCATTGATGGCTTGATTTGTGGTCAATTTGTTAAAAAAAAATATTACATTAAATCTGATAATTATATTTACAATTATTTATATACAGGTATTTACATGAGTTTATTGCAACTAAATATATAGGAATGTAATTAAGTATATCTCTATTTATATTAATAATAGAATCATATATTCGTTTATATATAATATAAAACTTCAGTTCTTCTAAAAATATCAATAAAACTGTGATCTCAATGAATGGCACGAAATTTCTTCTAAACGTCTTGTATTTGGTGTTCATTTGTTAACGAACTCAACAAAGAGTGGTTATATCACAAACAGATCACAAACAGGTGTGAACTGTTTTCCTGGCCTTACATATGTGACACTTCACCTAATTTGCGAATCAAACCAATTATTAAATTATGGAAACTCGTGTCAAACAAATAGGTTTGGGAAGTATTGGGAGTATCAGCACAAGTGGTATACCTGACAGCACCAGTGGAAAGTGCAGTTACACCGCTCCAATTCCTCTTTGATTTCGGTTTTGTATCCGCGACCACAGCATAACAGATCACATCCTTATTTCAAATCAAACAAAATGTTTGCACTTTTTTGCTATAAATGTTTGAGTTGTTTGAGTGCTTACCCTCGACGCCAATAGACGTGTCGTTACAGACTCTGCCTTTGGTTCCGATTACTCCGAATTTGGGATTTGCGACACAAAAATCAGGCGATTCCTCAAAATATATCAGATCTCTTCGCGTCGGACTCTTGTATCCTAAGAATTAATCTCATTTTAGACAAGAAATCAGTGGTAAGAGTGATGAGACACTCACCCGCTTCGTAAGGCTTGAGCTGAACTTTCTTATATTTTTTTCTGGTCAGTCCCCGATAGTCATTACTGACCAACACTCTGGAAGCGCCATCAAACCTATCTTTGAGATTATTGCCGATATCTCTGAAGGCGGGTAATCTCATCCAACAGGTCCTGACAGTGCTTTAAAGCAAAACTCAAATTAAAGACCAATTTGTGAATAAATAGAGCTGTAAAGGCATACCAGGAGCCACTCATTCCGTGACATTTGCACTCTCGTCTCATTTCATTGGACACATGCTGTCGACAAAAAATAGGCTCTGAATTAGAAATTTTGAATTTTGATTGAATTTAATCAAATAGTCTGAAGAGATGTGTCATTGAATTAGTTATGTCTCGCCTGCGATGTTTCGCCTCAAGGAATACAAAATGTATATAATATACGGAATATAGGGTCGGATTTCGAGGATATACACAATATTTCAGACTAAAGTGGTCTCAGAGGTGAGTGAGAGAGGGATAGAGTCGGCCGGTGCTGAGAGTGACAGTGACACTCGCAATAAAAGCATATGCACAGAGCACAGACCAGAGCATAGACCAGAGCACAGACCCATTTATTACTGAATTGACTTAAAACAACTCAAACTCAATAACTGTTCGGATGCGGAGAATAGTAGACCACAGGACATGACTCGACTGTAGGCATGTCTGTGTGAGATCACTAAATCAATTAGCACTTTGTGAACAGTTTTGTGCACAGAATAAGAGTCGACTTTTCTTGTGTTGTCTTTGATTAAAAATAAAGTCATATAATGGTCAGCCATACAATGGAATGGTTGTTACTCTGGCCTTACATTAGGTGCTAATCAAATGAGTGGCTGAGAGGCGACTCATTTTTCGAGAAGAGTCAGATGCAATAGTGATGAACTGCCACCGCATTGATGGTTGAGTTGTCGTAGGTCTGAGTGGAGGCACTTTAAGTGCAACTGATAGCCACTTATCTCACTTTCACACAATAATGTAGAGACAGATATACACCGATATAGCAATTAAGCGCTCATTCAATTGCACGGTTCGACTCTTACTAATTGCATCGCTTCGCTAATTGCAGAATAAGATAAGGCATTCTGCAGAGGACTGCCCAACAGATTCACTACAACTAACGTGATGTGATTGCAGACCATATTATGACACTTCTTAGTCGTCATAAAGATTTTTAAAACACAGTATATATACGTAAAGTGTTTGCCATCGTTTGCTTCGTTAGAGAAGATCCTCGTTCTTGACAGGAAACATGTACTCCTGTATGTATTTCATGTACTCCCTGTCCATAAGTAGCTTCCCATACATTTTCAGAAAACTTTAAAATGTTTGCAAATCCATTAAATTGTTTGCCTGTGCTCTGCCTGTGCTGTGAATTCTGTTCAAATCTACGAGTTTTCAGTTTACCTCTTATGCAGAGAATATGAGATATCACTTGTGATAACCTGTCAACTAAACCCAACACTGGGGCCCCCACACAGACCCCTCTCTCCCTCTCCCTTACAGAGCATTTATATAATAGAAATTTCATACAATATTTCATTTGTTTTCAGTTAAGACTACTTTCGATAAGTTGTCGAAAGTTTTTTAAGAGCTCTCGACTCGAGTTATAAACAAATTTATTACAAACAAAACAAAACAGTGACAGTCATGAGGACAGCCATCAGATAGACTTACCAAACGTCCGGCTTCGTTGTTGTGAAGATTCATAATGAAACGCAAGTCTCGTCCCCTTTCGGCCGCATCGACGAAAGCTCGGGCGAACTTATACCCGAACTCAATATTGTCGGAACAGCCGCCCCACTCCCAGTCCAGACCATTCGGCCTCTTATTGTTCCTGTAGTCACAGGTACACGTCTCTATCAGACCTATCGCACAACCATTTAATTAGATTTCGATTAGATGTCAGATAAGTTTATTTGATTCGGAAATACCTTCACTACAGGCTCTGGCGATGGCGTGTGCGACGGCTGCGCTCGTTATTGCGTACACGAAAGCTGTTTCTCTGCAACCTATGGTTCAGACAACAAAAATTTATTCAATAAATGAGTCAATTATTTGCTGACAATAAAAGATAATAAAAACTTTAAGTTTAAGACAATGAGTAATAGCTATGTCTTTGAATGGATAAGAAGAGATAAAGTGGTAATCAATGGTAACCAAATTACCTCTTTGAACTATTTTACCGAATATTCCTTTGCCTTTCATGTAGTCAGTGGTGGGACAGTTCCATCGCCTGTCTTTGAATTGGTTCTGACACTCATTGATCGCCATTTTCATAGCCTTCTGAAGAGCTTTAAGAACTCCTGGATTTTCTCTGACGAGACGCCTCTGTTTTTTACGGAGAGGAACATTGATATCGTTGTACGTCCCGCCCGTAATCGAGTTGGTGTGTCGCGGGTCTAAGTCTAGCACTTGATTAGTAGGTTCCTCCGAGTGTGCGATTGCCCTATAATTTATAAGAAGTAATTCGTGAAACGTAACTTCAAACAAATCATTTATGTCTAAAATGTCTTCTGATGTCTCAATAAATGTCTCAACAAATCATAATTTAATTAAATTTAATTGAAATACAAAATCGCAAACATTTTGAGCGAATATTATCATTATTTTAGACAAATTCTTGGATAAGATTTCATATTATTATATATTCTGTCTTTCAATCACTTAATTCTATGGAGAAGATAACAAAATAACCATTAGTGCCAAGAGGAGGAAGAGATGAGCAAGCTTCTTTCTCTTGTCATTATTAAACTCATAGCTGTAAGCTCTTAATAAATGATCATGATAATAAATGATATTAAATGATAAGTTATTAATGCAAAATATCAGGAAACTATTCGCATCATTTTGAATGGATTGATGTTATGAGGAGTATCTTATCCCGAAACTGAATGAGTATATCCCTGGGTATCCCGGCATTAGTATAGACTCTCTTAGAATGTCTTCAATTTATTTGTGGTTCATTTGGGAGATTAAAGTAATAAAAATTTTGAGACTATTTTTGTCAAAACGAGTGATAATATTTCGGAATAAAAATTCTGGTTTCAAATCGTTTGAAATGATTTGAAAGAAATGCTTTCCTCTCAAAACACACATAAAGTGTTTGCAAAGAATTTCACTAATTTTCAGATCAGATATAAACTCAACACAGAATTCATCGGAAAAAAAGTCTCAAAAGATATTTCTGTGAGAAATAATCGTTAAAAATGTTTGAATAACTCAATAACTAAACTATTTGTCGAATAAAATAAATAATCTTTAATTGAATTCAATATAAACTTCATATCGTTTTCTGCGTAAGAATTGAAAACAGTTTTTAAACTTATTTTCAACAGATTTTCATCAATTCTTTGACTTCAAAGAAGAGTTAAATCATTGAAAAAGTGACATAAATTTAGATAAATTAAGTGAGAGATCAAAGAGAAACGAATGGCCGCATCACTTACCACCATCTGGATCCTTTTCCCCGAACGGTTTTTCCTTTTTTGGCATCAATTTTGTTGGTCATTACAACGGTTTGACTCAAAATAAGGAGCAGAACAATAGCTGTGACACCGATTCTTGGGCTCCAAATGGCACAAATGGCACTTAGAGGTACCGAAAAGTTACATGTCGTCAAACGCATGGCCTAAACAGCGCACAGCAGTTAAATGTAAGACAATCTCCCGATCGGCCGCACATCACATCTTCACGTCTTTAGTCTCCTCCCACTACAGCACAGACATTGAGTGCGCAAACGTAAGGATCACTTGCTTTTGGATTCTCACAACTCTTCTCAAAATTAATTGATTTCGACGCCAATAGACTTAACATTGAATACAAATGAAGACTAAAATTCATTTAAAAATTACAGTTATTTTAGGATTTATTGGATTTTATTCTGAATATTAATGAAAACAATCATTTGATTGAAATCTCATTTGAATTATTGATTTAATGTTTGTCAAAGGGGTGTTAAACGTGTTTGAAAAGTGGGATTTATTTGTCTATTTGTTTGTCACTAACTATCGAAGCGAAATCCAAAATCAATTAGACTTTCGCACAGCACTGAACAACACCACAAACACCTGATTTTAAAATCAAACTTTTGTTAAATACCTTTATTTCTGTCAAAGTATTAGTCAATTGAGTCAATAGAAACCATTTATTAATAAAACTGTCACTAATTCATGAAAATTATACTGAAAATGACAACAAGTAGTAGGAATTCCACTATTCCGGTGCAAATTGAACATTTTGATTGCAATTTTTTTAACCAAGGTAAAACATTTCCCATAAAAGTGAAATTAATGGTTTGTTCAACACTTTCATTAAACTTCGGGATAAAGAAAATATTGAAAATTATCAATAAGTGTGGTCTGAAAAAGTGATCACGACTTTGGCATTTCAAATAAATGATACATTGTATTTTGTCATGCTCAATTTATGCTCAATTTAAACAAAAAATCTTATCAATGCTAAATTAAATGAGAGGGTATTCCCCTATTATAAATCCAATTTAAGTCAATTAACTTTTTGATAGATAATTCTTCTGGACGTTTGAGTTATGATTCATGAGTTATGAATAAATATTTTTTTCACTGAAAGTCTTGTTTTAATTTCAAAGGAATTGAATTTGTTTTACATTTTGTAGTCATTATTGGCTTCAAAACTATCCAACACTTGAAGTGTTGTTTATTTGAAATACTTGTTTGAGTTTTTAATTTATTTGTTCAATACTTATATATTAGTCTAGTATTGGTTTTTTGGAGTGGGATCTATAGAAAAGGATCTGATGTAGTGATGCTTGTAGTGCAGGGGAAAGGCATACCTGAACTGAGAGCTAATTTACATTAAAAACAAGTGATGTCTATAAAAAGTAAATGTTTGAGAATTGGCTTAAAAGTGGCTCAAAAGTGACACAACAATGCCTTCAATCGAATTATTAGATCTGAATCTCAGATATTTCAGTCAACTTATGTCATGTTTAACCACTATCTCGAAGGTCATCAACAATAGTCTGGACATTAAAGCCTGAGCTCTCTCAGTGCATACCTTTCCAAAGCAATGTATGCGATGTCAACGCACTCACTGCCAGAAACAATCCGTCAAATCGTATCAAATATCGAGTATCACATCCTTGGCATTGTTTTTGGGGATCCATTCCTTCGATTGTTAACCAGTGATGAAAGAGGATTAAAAGATCTCATTTGATAAGCAATGACTGAGACCAGTGTCTCCTTTATTGATATGTGACTCATACAGAGTCCACAAAAGCTGAATACCAATCAATCAGTTTTACATTTTTATCAAATCACTTGAATTCCGATCTTTTTCTCTGAGTTTTAGAGTTTATTTCGAAATTAAATTTTTTATGTCTTTTCTTAATAACAAGAATTTCAAAGAAGTCTTTTCGAAGAGACCTCACTCTCAGACCTATACTGTTATTAATAACGTTTGAAAAACGCCTTATCATGAAATCCATTATTTTCTTATGTATTCACTGAACTCTATTCTTGTAAGAAATGATGTGACCAAGGTATGAGGTATGAGGAATGGTATCATAGGTATGATAGGTATGATACGTGTTTTCCCTATTGTATTTGTATGTGCTATCATCAGTCTTTCCCACACTTCAAACACATTATTTTCACTTTTAATTTTAAATATTCTTAATTGAGAGAACATATCTTATCGAGTAAACAATTCTGGCCCTTTGCACAAATTATCATGCTCATTTGTCTTCCCAAAATAATTAATTTCAAACTGAGAACAGCGCTCAAACTCACTGAAAATGTCTCAATTCCTCTGAGAGTAGTGTAAAAACTTTTATTGAGAGATAGTCGGGTCATAGAGTAGAGTAGAAATGCGAAGTGAAGGCCATCCCTAATAAAGTTGAACTCAATATTAGTACTTTTGTGTGAATTTGTTTTTTTGTTGTTTTGCCGCAGCACTGAAAGAAGATGCTCAGATGCTCTTGCTAGCAATGCTCTTACACTAGCAATTATTGGAAACCGAATAAGTGTTTCATAGGTGGCCTTAATTTCATGCTTTCAAGCAATCGATTGTTTTGTAAAAATTGTCTTTTATTATAAGAATAATATGTTTTGTATTCAAATAAAATTTGAGATAAAATAATAGATAATTCATTTGGATTTGATTTCTAACAAAATTTATAATTCATTTCATTGAAGTCTTAATCATTTATATGAGGAAAGGACTGACGATTTAGTGGACGAAAAGAAAAAGCCTTTTAAAAGATGTTTTAATATAAAATGAATTTAGTTTTGATTTCATGCAATCCATTGAATGAATGATTCAATTTTGATGCCTTTGAAGTCTTGACGCGGAGTTTGAAGCAGTGAATCAAATAAATGATTTGATCGGATAATTATTGAGACAACCGCTGGTTCGGCACTATATTCACCTCTGTTTCTGTACTTCATTTCAGGTCTTTTAATAGATATAACAGAATTGTATGTGTGGTGTGAGTGGTGTGTGTGGTAGGCATTAGAGACCAGTTTCCAGAATAACAACACTACTACTTGGGGGGCACAAGAAGTGGCGTAAGGAACACATGCGGTCTTAAGAGTACATTTGTTAGCCTGTGTTAGACTATGACTGCCTATGAGGCAAATGAAACTAATATTCTTAAATTTGGTCCATTACTCCATTACTCCATTATTTCATTATTTCATTATTTTTAAGCGAATCATTGCTTAAGAGTAGAGCCTAATGACAGAGTCTAACACAGAAGGCGGCGGGAATGCCATTGGATGGTTGCGTGCGAGCCTTTAAAAAATAGCACCAGTACTTGATTACTACCCACTGGCTCGAGATTTCACACCTCCAAAGATGCATTGATGTAGGTCTGAGTCCGGTCCGAGTCGTGAATTCCTGTGTCTTATTTGTGTTTTGCCTCCACTCCACTACTACTACAATATTAGGGATAAGTTTTTCAGTATAATAACAAAACTGATTATATATTTAATAAATTGCTTCAGGAAAATGAGTTTTGCATTTGAGTTGTGCCTAATAGTGCCCAAACAGTCTCCTAACAGTGCCCAACAAATACCTAAATATACATTCAGGCGATAAATCTTAATAAAAATTCTTTGAGATATTAATTATAGAAAAAGTGAATAGAAGTGAATATAACTGAATATACACTTTAAGTGAATAGAAGGCAATCCATACAAAATTCATACGAAATATGAGTTTCACAAAAAACTTTTACTCAATAACAGGTCAGAAGTTGTGCACTGTTGTGCACTCAGAGCTGTGAAGTCAATACTTGTTTTTGCACTGCCTTTGAATAAACGCTTCTCAAGAGGTTGAGCTCTATTCGGATGAAGATGAGGGTAATTTTCAAACAGCAATAAATTTGAGTGAAGGCAACCATTCAATTGAACAGTTTGTATGTTTATTAACCCAACACTTGGTATCAAAATTTTACGAACTCCACCTCAAAAGCTACGGTAACTCCACTCCAGTACCAGAATAATGATAAACACAGAAGCGTTTGCATAGAATAGTATTCTCTCTCTTCTCGTCATTTCATTCATTGCTCTTCTCTTCACTTGTTTTACGTCTAAAAAAGTTATGAAGAGATAGCAATGAGTGTATGTATGTGTCATAAAAAAATGTTTGTTGGCAGGTATGGCCATTTGCATGTATGCCACTCACGGTCTGCCACTCTTCCAACTTAGACATGTCTGTCATATTTCGTTGGCATCAGTTATGAGTTAATATTGACCAGTAGTTAGCAATTTGGCACTGAATCGAGATTATAATAACACACGTCATGATTGCGTGTCAGCCCTATTGTGGTCGTTGTGGCCCTTAAGTTAGTTATGGTAGGAATGGTAGTAATGGTGTTGCGATTGCATCTCTCAGGGCGTAAACCACACAATGAAAAACGGTTTACTTTGTTTTGAGTATTGATGGGCCGAAAAATCCATGCAAAACAAGTGAATCACATCTTAGGACTAAATTTATAGGTTTCACTTCACTGCAAACCAATGCCTCTCCAAATGCCTCTCAAATTATGCAACACAAGAACGACCGCACTCTTCGGCCAACAGTGCCCTCCGCTCCGGAGCGCAACTCATTTGCAATTTAATTAAATCAATTATTATAGAAATGTCTTTATTATTGAAATAAACAAATATGTGAATTGAATTAACATCCATCACATCCACAGTCAAATACTCCACTAATACTACACTTCCAGTCCATTGCACTTCAGGTACACCTAATTCTCGTTATTGTAACACATCTTTCCATTTGCTCAACACTTCACAAAGTCTTAACAATTTTCAGGTTCATTGAGTTAAGTCAATAATACTCTCGTATTCTTAGTTAATTAGTACTAATAATAATAGGTATTAATTAATCAATAGCTGAATCATCTTTTTAAGCTTTACATCAACTTTGAATCTAATTGATCGGAATGACAAAAATACCTCTAAGATATTCGAGTGGAATAATTGAAATAATTACCTAGAATTTGAATTCTGCAAATTTTATTTTTATTCCATAAATTAACAAGCTTAAGTATCTTTCAGATCTAAACTTGATAATTTAAATGGAATTTGTTAATCAGATTACTTAATGGCAAAAATTTTGAAATATTGGAATTCATTGATAAAAATAAAAAGTTTGAATAAAAGGTTCAAATAAGTCTCTATTCCGTTGCACCTCATAATTGTAAGTATATTTGAATTTGGTTTAACTGTTCAACTATTAGCTTAAGAAAAGCTAAGAACAGGTCCAGAGTTGAAGTCAAAGCCAAAGCCATTATTCTTGACATTTGACAGTAATTCAAATCAATTGTATTTGTAATGAAATGATTAAAACTTTGGTCAGAATTCTTGCACAAAAAGCTAATTTGTGTTTCCGTTCAATTGGTTCATACATTTTAATGCAATCGTATTCACCGATCAGTTAAGAGTGAATTGTTATGAGAAGTGACATAAGATTTGAACAGTTCTTTACCATTAAAAGTGGTTTCGGAATAACAAAAGTGATATTTATTGAGGATATTAAGGATATAAGAAAATGTTAAAAATAGAGACATTTATGTAAACGAGTGAATAGATAATGTGTGCTAATGTAGTGATTGATCTACTCATTGGTGGTCTGCCTGTTTTGGAAGCGTCAGGCAAGGGGTCTGTTAGGGGTCTGTTGGCACTGCAAGTGTTCAATACCTCTACAAATATGACAAAACTTGGTTATAGCCCGAGTGTTGTCTAAAGAGACAAAAGAAAATCATATAAATCTGTTGTAAGAACACTGAGATTACAGTTGAGGTTCAATTAGACGCGTTTCTGTGCACTTGAATAATGAATGGCCGCCAACCCCTCCGAGCCATACAACCTCATGAGTGTAACATATCTTTTTCCATTGGAAACAGTGCCTAATCCGGGGCTCTCTTTGAAATACGAGTTACTTTACAACTGTATTGGAATGCATTGAATGACTGCCAATATTATCCCTCAAATTATTACACATCATTGGCCTAAACAGCACAGGGATTAGGTATTGGGCTCTGTTTCAATCGAAAGATATGTTACACTCAGGGCATGTCTTGTATCGCTCAGAGGGGTTGGCGGCTATTCATTATTCAAGTGCAGAGAGACGCGTCTAATTGAACCCTAAGCTCACTCTTCTCACAACAGATATCTATGATTTTCTTTTGTCCGTTTAGACGATTCTCTGCACAGCATATACCTGTGCTATGGTCTGTGCTCTGGTCTGTGCTCTCAACTTTGTCATACCATTTGTATTTGTAGAGGCATTCAATACCTGTCCTCACTTGCAGCAGTTGATGCACTGCCAACAGACCACTATTGCACCGCTTTTCACAACCGGCAGACCACCAATGAGTAGACCAATCACTACATTAGCCAATACATGAACTATTCATTCCTTTAATGTCTCTATTTTTCACTCAAATTATATTATATCCAATAAATGGCTATAAATATATAAATCTATAAAATACTTTAATATCTCTATTATTATAGAAAATCAATTCCAAACGTTCTAAACTGAAAACAATTTTTTTGATATTTATTCATAAATTCAGATATAAAATATGGATTAACTCTTATCAAAGTTACCATTATCTATGACCAAGGTTCTATATATTCACAACTTTTGTAAGCAAGAATAGGAAGCATCAAATATTTATAATATCTCAAATAGGTTGCAATATATATATAATTTGATTAAAGTTAATAACATTGTTTTAAATTGAGATTTTATCGCAAAAAATGAAGAGATCAAAGTTAAATTAAGTTATTATAAAATCATCATGCTATAATTATTCTGTGCAAATAATTCCTATTGAATTCATAGCGAACTCTATTGAGCGTAAAATAACTTATAATAATTCGTCCATAAATTATGTATAAAATAATGAGAGGAGAGAACACATAAGCCATACATTAAAATACAATAAGGACTGAGTATTCGTTAAACTCATATATAATTAAAACATTATTTATGAATGAATTTTTCCACACATTTTCGTTCATATGTTTTGTTTTATCCTTTGATTTGAATTAAATTTAATTCAATTTTTATTTAATTATTTATCGCTTTATATATAAAAAGTTTATTTAAATAATGCCTCCAAAGAAGGCTCCAGCACCAGCTCCCAGCAAAAAGACAGAGGCAAAGAAGAAGGATAAGGTTATTGAGGTCAGTATTAAAAGAGACATATTTTTGTTGACAAAAAAATTGATTTTCTCTTCAATTATCAAATAAAAGGACAAAACGTTTGGTCTGAAGAATAAAAAAGGAACGAAACAACAGAAGTTCATACAACAGGTCCAGAAACAGGTTAAGGGCCAGAAGGTATTCATACCACTCACTCATCTATTGTCTGATGACATTTCATACTAATTCTTGTCTTAAATTTAAGAATGAAATACTTCCGAACGCTTCCGTTGTTAAGAAGGAGGAGAAGAAGAAAACATTAGAGGAAATGAATGCATTATTCCGTCCAGTGATGACTCAAAAGGTGGAGAAAGGAGTGGATCCGAAGTCAGTGTTGTGCGCATTCTTCAAGAGCGGTACGTGTGGTAAAGGAGACAAATGCAAGTTCTCTCACGACTTAGCGCTCGAACGCAAGAGCGTGAAGAAGAATGTCTACGAAGACGTACGACAGGAGGACACTATGGATGACTGGGATGAGGCAAAACTCGCAGAAGTTGTGGCCAAAAAACACGGCGAAAGGGACGGGAAAATGCCGACGACGACAATCATCTGCAAACACTTTCTCGAAGGTATTCAGTAATCAATTAATTGCCTCAAAGACTAATATATTGATTATAGCTTTGGAAACGAGTAAATACGGCTGGTTTTGGGAGTGTCCCAGTGGTGGTGACAAATGTCATTACAGGCACTGTCTTCCGCCCGGTTTTGTCTTAAATAAAGACAAGAAAAAGAACGATAAAAAGGACGACATCACTATCGAAGAGTTGGTTGAGATAGAAAGGGCTAAACTAGACTACAATCTGACCAAAATCACTTTGGAATCATTCCTCGACTGGAAGAAGAAGAAGATCCAGGAAAGGATAGAAAAGGACACTAAAGAAACGGATCGGAAAAAAGCGGAATATAAGGCCGGAAAGAACATCGGTTTGAGTGGAAGAGAAATGTTTACTTTTAATCCCGATTTAGCCAAAGATGAAGACATTGAAGAAGGAGAGGCCACTTATGTCCACATCAGGGATGACGACGAGAACGAAGAACTTAATTACGTTGAAATCAATTTGGATTCGTTGGTCAATGAGGCCAAAGCTGTTGACGGAACGGGTACTCAATGTTCGAGCAGACAGTTTGAAGTAACGAAAGCTCACACCTCCGATGAGTTAGAACCGGGAGCTTCAGGTGGAGAACAACCTAACGATATCGACGCTAAAGAAATAATAGATGAAACAAATGCTGAACCAATAGATGAAACACTTTTCGACGACGAAGACCTCGATTTAGAAGATTTGGACGAAGAGTTAAACTCATTGTCAGTAATAGAAAAGTAATACAAAAGAAATGTTTTATTAATTTTTTAATTAAATAAAAAAAGTATAAAATTTGAAGAATTCTTATAAAACTTAATAATAATTATTTAATTAGTGTTTAATAGTATTTATAAGTTATGACTCTGGCGTTTGTTTCCGCCATTACTCCCATATCGAGAACCTGTACCATAGATATTGAGGTCAATGTGCCGCTCACTCATGTCGTCCTCGTCTGAGTCCTGAATGTATGAACGATTAGTCAGCCCTCCGTTAATGGGTTGTCCATTGCGCGGACGCTTAGAGTCGAGGGTCGACCGGTTCTTATTCCTCACGAATTCATTTTTGGCACCCAATGTTTGCATTCCTGGTCGGGCAGAGGGATCGCCTGCTATTAAAGTATTGCGTCTTCTTTCAAGTGCCAGGAATTGTTCTTTACTTCTGATTCCGCCCAAAATTGGAGTTCCTTTTGAAGAATAATTGTCTATTAAACGATGCATTTAAAGACTAAGAGGTATACCTTCTGCCATATTATTGGAAATATTCATAAATCTCTTCCTGAAGGCCACATCCAAAGTGCCGATCCTTCTGTGCTGTTGAAGACGTTTTTCCAAATTGAAAATCGTTTTTCTTTTCTCAACGCGATTGCCATAAGTGTCGTCACTCTTGTCGTCTTCATCTATTCCTCGAAGTCTCTGCAGTTGTCGTGCGATTTGAATGGCATTCTTATCAATAAAGTCATCTTCGCTGACGTCTTCGACTTTAGGGGAACAGAACGAGAGTTCGACCGAAGCTTTAAATTAAACAAAAATATTGAGTGATTTCTGTATAAAAAATGTCTTAACTCTTGAATTATACCCAAAATATGCGAAAGAGTTCCGAATCGATGGAAAAGCATTCCTACGAATTGTATCACAAGAATTGTTCCGAAGAATACTACAAACACTAAACCAATCGGTTCCAATTCGAGGTACTCCTTATCGACAATATATTCATTTGTGTCCGGATTTATAGTTATGTTTTCCCGGACACCGAGAGGCCAATCAACGTGAAGGATCTCTTTATTGAGTTGAAGAAGGAATACCACCAAAACGAACAAAGCGTTTAACATAAAGAATGCGAACACAACTCGATTCCTGAGCTCTTTGAGGTCTGCGGCCACCCTTTCCTGATGTTCCTTATTCTGTTCAATTGGATACAAATACTTTCCGATCAGGTCTTTCCAGAATTGTATTTCTGAGGGATGCAAATACGCGACTTCGCCATTCTTCAGGTCTTTGTCTTCAATCCAATATGGGTTCAAGAGGTCATCCCTATCGTGCTTTGTCTCCGACTCTTTATCTTCCAAATTCATATCCGAACCATTATCTGATCCAAACTCTTCTTCGTCATCATTTTCTGTGACAGTCGACAGATTATCTGAAAATCGAGCAGCTCTTCCAATTGATGTCCGATTTCCCGCATTTGGATTAATTCCTTTCTCCAAAGACGACAATTTCTGATTAATAGTATCCAATTGGTCCTGAATTTTGACCAAATGGAGCGCTTCTTCGTTTGGTTTGGGATAAGTACAGAGCATACACTTGAAAAGGTTGGCCAAATTGAATGTAATACTTCCCTCTTCTTTCCTGTTGTCCCCCATATTCAGAAATCCGAGTAAATTCTTTTTCTTCATGTCTTCTGTGGCCTTCTTCTCCTCTTCTAACTCATGTTTAGTCTTTTTGCTCTGAACCTCTCGTGTACCCCACGTGACAACATTCAAATTGACCAAAGAATAGATAATAAGAAGTAAATACATGCAGGGAATGCTCAAGAAGTACAGAAGAAGTGGTGCCAAACAACTGATCTCTTGTGGATGCAAAAGACCGGCCACAATGAAACTGCCCGTCAGTGACATGAAGAATATAGCGGATGGAGAGCCCAAACCGTCTTCAGTCATCTGAATGGCCTGACCCACAAACACAGCCATCATTAGCAGACAATAGGCAGCGCTTAGTATTTGGGCCACAAATATCTGGATCTCATTTTTGGCGACAAAACAGATGACAATAAACAACAGAATCGGAATAATATTGTAATAAAACGAATCCCAATTCGAGATACGAAAAGCGGCGACAAGAGCTCCGACTAACATAAGGAATATAGTTCCCGGTCCTAGTATTGTTCCGATCATTAACATTCCCTGATATATTATATATGGCAGCGATATATTGTCATTCACTTTAACTGTCTTCTTGTAGTCTCCCAATAGATCCATAATATTAGCCATTGTGGAGGGCGCCCAACGACGCCGTTGAGTATAGAATTCACCGAAACCTTCGGGACAGTGAGTGTAGGCATCGGAAGCGGCCGAGTATTCGACGCGATATCCTAATTATTGATCAATTTTTATATCATTTATTTGAAGAACTCAATTACAGCCGATTATTACGAACCTCTTTGAAGCAATAGAGTGCAGAGCCATCGATCCTCTCCCTGATCGTATTGCACGTAATGAAGAGCTTCATCTGATCTCGTAGTATATCTTCGCATAACGTTGTCGTCCATTAATGCTTTGGCTCTTTTGAAAGAATCGTTGAAATCAAAGATAAGTTTAACTCAAAATTATAAAAAGTTTAAAAAGAATTCAAATTTAAAGAATATTCCGGAGATATCCATACCTGAACAGAGAGAAACACCCAGGACTACAAAGGACACAACCTATCATATGTTCGGTAGCCTTTTGGAGCCAATGGCCGATTGCGTACTCAAACTTCTGATACCTTTAATGACAATTAATTTGAATAAAAATTTGAAATAAAATTTTATTGTGATTTGAGTCAAACCAAGTCATAAACCCAGAGCCCACCGGATGAATGCGACCACAGGCTGCGCCTAAGTTCCGATTTTTCTTCATCAAATCGACCAATAGCTGCACAGCGTGGGGTCTAAAATTGATATCCCCGTCGAGTGTCAGCAAATATGTATTCTCAGCCATAGTTGCCTTTCGGTTTACATCAATCGGTAATTCCATAAGTCTGTGTCCCAACAGGTAATACATATACATCACCTGAAGAATCAAAATTAAGATTAGCTAAGATTTTTAGGGAAGGATCTGATTAAGAGATACTCATACCTGACTCCAACGTTTTCTGTGTCTGATTTTGCACTTGTCTTTGAGATGGGCGATCAGTTTATTCTGTCCGGGCATTTTCCACTCCAGTCTTCCTCCATAAGGGGTCGGTACCTTAGTGGGCAGTTTCAGCTTAATATTGCACTGATGGACATTAGAGGCGGCCGTATCTATCACTTCGATCAACTGTTTGACGAATCTGTTGACAACCATATCCTCATCATTTTCGTCGCACAATTCGAAGGCGTCGTCAAAGAATATGTGAACTATTGATGCAAACAATAATTAAAACACAAATCAAGTGCTATCAGGAATTCAAGTGAAGTTACCCTCAAATTCATAGTAATCGGGATCAACTATTCGAAGATATTTTTGAGCATTTCTTCTGGCACTTTGATCCTCGTCCATTCTCATCACAGATTTAAGAATTGATACCATTTCCTCGACAGTCTCATGCCACATTGTCGCACAGGCATATATCCTAACAATTTGGTCTGTGCTATAAGTTTCCTTCCGCTTCTTATCGTCCATATTCTCAGATATTGTCTCATAATGTTGTGACGGGTCTTGCATTGTATTTCCCTCGTTCTCCAAATTGATGTCTTCGCTTTTGATCTCTTCCTCGTCATCTCTTCTTCTGTTGAAAGCAATTGATTGGTCGATAATAACCCCGCAATACATCGGGTTAACGAAGAGCTTCTCAGTTGTGGCCAATCGTTCACACTTTGGCGCCCATATGTGTATAGCAATCCATGTCTGAGACAACAGCCATAGCAACCACATAATGGCGTGAATGTTGAAGAAGGGTTCGTCTCTTATGAAGGGCTCTTCATTGCAATACCAAAACAAATACTTCGGAATAAAGAAGTCAGAAATCTTGCAGTTATTGTCGAAATGGACGCCACAGAAGGCAATGAGTGCTGAGATTGTGACCGGAACTGTAAGACTGATAGGAAACGCAAAACTGAAACCTTGTATACATATTTTGCAGGCAAACTTCGCCACCACATAACATATCCAAGTGGCAAACACCTGCACTATTATAAACCAGATCGGAATGGCTGATCTCGAGTTAATTTCAGACGTTTCGTTCTCTATTCCTAAGAATTGGTCGGTATTTGCCAGAGCTATTAGATCCGAGCGGTCTCTTTGGATCAGAATCTTATGCGAACCAAAAGATTCTTTGAATTTAGTGAATATACTTCGAACACTTCCATCGGTGAGATATAGCATAAGAGTCATAGATATGAGTATCAAAAATATCTTCCAAATGGATATGAAGATGAAAATGAAATAACGAGTTCTATGAAGTCTTTGTTTGATTGAAGACATTTTTCTTATCAGAGAAAAGGCGGCGTTTTTGTCGACGTAGTTCTCCCACCACCCGAGGGATACCAGGAAACAGACGATTGGTATATACGCCGCCAAATGGTTTCTCTCCTGTTTGGCCACAATCGGCCAAATTATAAAAGCGGCCAATTGTATGGCCACACATAATAAGTCGAGTATTGTTTTGAAGGCTCTCTTCGTTTCTCCCGAATGCCTCGAAAGCATCGACAGTAAGGCCGGAGTAAAGCACAAACAGTTGGTAAGCATCGCCCCCTTCACCACATCCAAAGAGGGCAATATGACAAACACTAGTGCTGTCAAACCAATTGTATGAAGACTTTCCATTATAAATACCTATCATTCAAATAATTGGATCAATTAATAGATGAATGAAATAATTCTGAAAATGTGTTTGAATTTAATTACAGTAATGAAAGTTGTTTTGTCCGGAACTCGATATGACTTAAAAGTGCAAATTCGAGCGCTTCTGAAGAGAGTCATGATTTCTGGCACAATAAGAATGAAGAATAAGCTCCAAATCCAGACCACTCTCTCGGGGTCGTCGTGTTGAAAGACTGCCACATACTTTTTAGACCTCTCCAGACCTGGTATTCCATTATGACAGACCGAAACCGTTCGGTTCGCTCTTATTATTGATGTCATGAATAAGACGATGCCTTTGGAGAGGACCGCACACGAGAGGACAATGAAGAAGGTTATGATAAATGTAATGATTTTCAAGAATTTGAGTATTATTTCGATCCATTTTGAACTTAAAGTGTCGTCTTCTTCATCACTCGGTGTTACCACAAACACATCCCAACCTTTTGTCTGTTCACTAATGCTTCTGAAAATTAATTCATTAGTTTATTAACAAATTAAAAGTCTTTTACTTTAAACAGAATTCACAAAATTTTTTTTATTAATTGAAAACTTTAATCCAGACTAATTCAGAATAATTAAGGCATTCATTTATCTTGGAATTTATTTATAAAGTTTATCAAGAACAAAATTCAATAGGAAATTCAATAGGAAATAAGTTTCAGTTCAATCGATTAAGTATAGGTTTTAATGATTTTTCTTTCAATATATTGTCAGTCATTAAGAAATACAATAGTTTTTGGTCAAAAAAGACGGTCATTAAAGAAATCGTGTCTTGCAATCGCCCTTAGAATTAGTTAATCGAGACATTATGTGATCGAAATGAAAATAATGAATTTTTTTCCAAATAAAAAGAGAGAAAAATTTCATATTTTTTTCGACTACAAAAAGTTTTGCAATAAAAAAATCAAGGTAATTGATTATGAGGGGAATTCATACTTCAAAGCTTACGCCAGAATTTTAATGTTACCAAAATCAGGTGCATCTCTCACTTAATATTCAGAGTGAGTGAACACAATTTCTATGATTAAAATAATAATTCTGTTTAACTCTTATTTATTTTTCCGGTATTTTAAAAATTATTCACAAAATGTAATAACTTTTGAAAATATTCTCAACAATAATAGCAAAGTGTAACTAATCTAGCAATTTGTTCATTTGGTTGTGTTGGATATGTAGGGCAACCAATATGTTTGAATACAATCTGCAATAATTCTTTTGCCAGAAGAGTAATGAATAATTGTTTTGGAGGCAAAACAAATGACCTGTCACATACTCACATAACTCGCACATACATTGAAAGGCTGTTTAACTTTCAAAACTATAGAATTCAACTCAAAAACAAAAAAAGAATAAATATTTGTTAGACATTAGCCATAACCCAAACGTATGCAAAAGTATTAAAACTATAGCCAAAGACCATTTAAATGCCGAAAATAGCGAACCTGTTGTAGATATCATTAGTGAGGGGACTCTTCTCGTCGTCGATGTCTTCATCGAAGTTTTCAATATCATCGAAGTTGTTGTCTCTCATCATATTGTCCGCCAATTATACCATTGTTTGCAAATTAATGGATATTTCGCAACAGAATTGGGTTTTTGGTATTAAATCCAAAATTATGTCAAAATTGAAAATTCAAATCCATATCTGGAAACTCGAAATATGGATCAAAAGCACAGGTATTGTACGGTATATATGGGAAAGAATTGGAACCACTGACCGAACAGTTCACTCATCAAACATACAATCACTGGAAGAGCTGTTAATTTTGTTAATAACTTATTTCTGTAGAATTTCTGAGAAATATCTCAGCACCAGAAGTGTGTTGTTTCGGACATACCTGTGCTCATACAGATTGGCTTACATTGAAAAATATTTATTTGAGGTAAAGAAAAGACTGGCTGTTGGAGTGTTTCTTAATTATAACACGTAATGACCTAGATTCAATGGCAAAGTGCTCGTAAGTTGTCTTAAACATTTTGCAGAACTATCTGTGGCATTGCATACCACTGGCTTCGGAACCGGTCTTTACTTTAGGCGCTCTCACTAGCAGTCAGTCACTAGCAGTCAGCTCAGGCTTTAGGTGGAGACTAAGTTTAGCTTATTTTTGTTGAGGACTGACTGATAGACTGCTTGTAATGCAGTGCAAGGCTTCGAGAGTGCACTCATTCACAACTCTTGTGAACAGAACAGACTTCTATGGGAAAGGACCGACCGCTTGATGCAGACCCTGAGCTCAAGCACTTCATGAAATTCATAGCATTTATTCTTATTCTACACGTAATTCATTGACCTCTTGATTGAAACGGATGTGTAAAAGTGATGCTCAAGAATGAAACCATCGATTAATTGATTCATTCATTACTTAACACCAATTGAGTGACAGTGAAATTGGTTTGACTCAACCCATCCCATCATTACATTGGATGAGTTATTTGATCCAATTTTTAATATAACAAGTGTAGCCTTGCTCATTTTGCTCATTTTATGCTCAATCCAATGATCACATAATTTATTTGTGGACTATTGAGTGAACAACCGTTTGGAGTAATGGCTCCACAAAAACAATTGATTCAAAGCTTATTGTGTTTTGTATTTTAATAATTAAAAGTCATTCAAAAGTATTATTTATTTATAGTTTTAGATTTAAATTATTGTGAAAAGCGATAACTCTTTTAAACAAATGATTGATTGAAAAAAATGCAATATTTTGATAGATTTGGTGCTAATTATGTGCTTTTGATTTATATTTCAAATGAAAATAATCATTATATCGTTATTTGATATAAATATTTGTAATAATATATTATAGACTTTTAGAGCCATTAATTTATATCAATTTCTGCATTACTTTGCGCACAATTTTACCACAATTTTCCTCTTATTATCATAAATATGTCTCACGTAAGGGCAGAGATATTGGCTGCCAGTCGTTCCCGAACCGGTTGGCAAGACGTCAGACAGCCTGTCCCTGACAGACGACCAATGATTGACTCATTAAGACATGCCTTCGAAGACAAGACTAATAGTGATTCCAGAAAACAAGACATAATGAGCTCTTCGATGACTACAAACAGTCCAAACAATGACTGCAAAAGCGGCAGAAAATTGGGAACAAAAGTGAGTCAAATCGCAAATCTCTTCCAATCATTATCTCCTCCGCCACCCAAAGAGGTTCCTCTGACCACTAATAACAGTAATAATAATAATAATAATATAAATAACAATAATTGTAATAATAATAGTATTAAGAGTTGCGACCAAAAGTCAATAACTAAAACCTCTTCAGTAATCAGTGAATCAAAAGTCAAATCAAATAATTTAATCCAAAACCTAAACCAGAAATCAGTTCCGACTAAGACTCAGACCATTAGTAATGGAACCGCAGATAAACTGAAGAACCAATCAAATGGGGAACCAATCAAAAAGCCTATCCAAGAGTCCCCTAAAATGAATGCAATAAACGGATCCAAGTCTTCAAAAGTGAGCGACAAATTCGAATCAGTTCTCAAAACTGGCACTCCTTTGCATAAAACCTTAGGAATCAGTCCTCAGATCCGAAGAACTGAGAGCCGGGTTTCGCGGTTTAATAACGCAAAAGCAATCTTTGAAAAACTTCAGACCAACGAACCCAAGAAGTCTGAGACCAATGAAATCCACTTCAATGAAGGCCTCATTTCTCCGAAGACATCCCCGACTCAGTCGAACCACAATTACATAATCGATAGCGTCGTTGACCACAACAACACTGACAACGAATCTAATAAAGAGATTTCTTCTGAACCGAAGAATCCGAACGAAATCTATAACAATAAGAACAGAATTAACGCCAAAACTACTTATTCTTCGGACACTAATAACCAAAATAATGTCGATAAACAAGAATCAGATGATAAGTCGAAAGCAATCGACAGAAAACCATTAAATCTTTCAAAAAGTGTGGACCAAATAGAAGTAGAAGAATCGCCTCCCGTTCCTCTGAGACGTTCCAGTTCTATAGCCAGTCAGTCACTATCAACTGATTCAGTCAAAGCTCAACGATTAGAGCCAGAAATCAAAGCCTTAGTGACCAATAATATGAGCACAAACTCCGCCACAACTAATACTTCTGAAGAGAAATCAAATCAAATCTCTTCAGCAAAAGAAGAACTGATCGATAAAATTGTTTTCGAGATCTCTGACAATCAAAAGGAAATGAAGACTAAGAAGAATGACAAATACCAATGTCTTCCTGATCTGAACAGTTGCGACACTTCAGGCATTCCCGATATCGTAGACTTTGATGAGTGTTTCAATGACGTGGAAATGATGACCGAAGAAGAGGCACAAAAACTCTTGAGTCGGAAGTCATGGCAGGACTTATTCACTGACGAACAGTTGCAGACAGAAATGGAAGGCCTCTTAAGCACAAACAACGATGAGTTGGAGCTAAAACGCGAACAAAACTGCGTCGAAGATCTGCGACAATCAGACTCTTCACTACTAATGGGTGTCGAGAATCCGAACGATCGGTTCAGCGATAATACGATCTCTGTTTCCAATGGAAGTAATCATTTCGAAGAGATCTGTGGCGGAGAAGCAAACGCTGCCAATGACTTGTCGACCACTACTAGTGAGACCAGTATTATCTTAGACGACGTCGAGTACCATTTACTACCCGACGGACACTTTTATATCGAAACTCCTGGACTTCCGGAAAATAGCGACGAAGAGACCGAAGACTGCGTTTCAATGCTTTTATGTCCAGTTCCGCCGCGAAAGAAATCTAAAGTGAAATTCAGCTCAAATCCAATGAAAGTCTATTCAACGCATTCGGTTGAAGACTATGACCGACGCAATGAAGACGTGGATCCAGTCGTGGCTTCCGCTGAATATGAATTGGAGAAACGCATCGAAAGGATGGATGTCTTTCCCGTGGAAATAATGAAAGGTCCCGAAGGACTGGGGCTCAGCATAATTGGGTTCGTATTGTTATTTGTTTTATTTGATTAATTATTAATAAATTGATTACCAATAGTATGGGTGTCGGCGCTGACGCTGGCATTGAAAAGCTGGGAATTTTCGTTAAGACAATAACAGAGAACGGTTCTGCACATCACGACAATCGGTATGAATTCCCTCTTATAATGATTTGATTGATTCAGTGATTCATCTCTTTGTTTAGTATTCGAGTAAACGATCAGATAATAGAAGTCGACGGCAACTCATTGGTTGGCGTCACTCAGGCCTACGCGGCTTCAGTATTGCGTTCGACGAGTGGTTTGGTTCAGTTCCTGATCGGTCGGGAAAGGGATAACGTGAACAGTGAAATCGCACAACTCATCTCTCAGTCATTACAATCAGAACAAACCAACGATGGATTCGATTCAAGAGATGTTTTCATGTCTTCCTCGACCATCGAAGCCAAAGACGACGAAGAATTGGATTCAAATGAATTCGATTCGGCTTTTGATTCAAACTTTCAAAACACGGAATCAATTAACGAAACGATGGCATCGAATATAAGCGAAAGCAAACACTTCACCTCTACTGAAGAGATCAATGGTAGGGACGAAAGGGATGACATCGATCTCCTTAAGAATCGCCTCCACGAGTATGAGTGCAAGAACTCAGCACTGAGTGAAGAATTGGTTAAACTAAGGCTAAAACACGACCAGAAAGTGAGTGAAATGCAGAACCAATTGGAAGACGCTTTGGTTCAGTTGAAACAAAATGAATGTGCGATCGTTTCCGCCCGAAAGGACGTGGAACAGTACAACAGACTCCTCGAAGACATCAAAATACAATACACGACACTCGAGAAGAAGTACCACAAATCCAAGAAAATGATTAAAGAGATGCAACAAAAAGAACAGGGAATGAGTTATAAGGAAGAGGTTCACATCCAAATGATTCAACAGAGAGACCAGGAATATACTGCTCTGATTCGGGTCCTCAAAGACCGCATAATTATGTTGGAGCGACGGCTACTTGAAATTCAAAGGAGCGCTGGAATGCCTGTTCCGGTCGCAACTCAAAGCTGTTTACAAGAAATTGTTTCCAATTTTGCGGTCAAATCTCAAACCGAAGAAAAGGCAAAGCGTTTGTCGCAATCATTGGAAGAGATTCTGTTGGACACGAGTTGTGCCGAATCTGACAGAGGTTTTGCGTTCAAAGAGAATCTCAGTTTAAGTCAAACCGAGTTATTGGACAGCACTGCAGCCAAACAAAAGGCAGAGTTGGCCAGTAGGGGCAGTTTAGCAAACAGACAGCCCCCATCAATGAGACGCCACTCAAGCACAGGATCAGTGGAAGTGGCCGGCGGTGAAAATGAGTCTCCGCGAAGACAACACATCTCTTATGTTAAGAGCGAACCTGAAATTGTTGTGAAGAGCGATCCGAGCAGTCCTGCCATCGATAGAACACACTTAACCTCAAATCAATTGTATTTACCAATTGATCGAAATGAGACACAACGAGTATCGACCAACTCTTCGAGCACTTCCAGCTTCTCGAGCTCTTCGCCAAATCCGCCTCATTTAACCTCAAACAGCGCACAGCGTTTGTCAGCGCCGGTATCTCCTAATTCAGTTCACTCTTCTTCATCGTCGGCATCACTAAACAGTCCGACACATGCTTTGGATGAATACGAGAACAGCCCTAAAGTCTATCGACGTAATGATCATCCAATTTATAACTGGAGTGTAGAAGACGTCACTCAATGGTTATTATCACTCAATTTGGAGGCTTATGTCCAGAAATTTCAAGACAGAAGGATTTCCGGAACCTTTTTATTACATTTAGACAGCACTCAACTAAAGGTATGTCCTTTTTATCCAATAATTTGATTCAAATGAACTAAAATTCAATTTTAATTTCAGAGCCTCGGAGTCACTAATAGTACCGATCGCTCACTCCTCAAGAAGAAGATAAAAGAATTCAAGGCAGAGGTGGAAAGGGAGCGAAAGGCTTTAGAAAAGGAGCAAAAAGTTAGGGAAAGGCTAATGAAAAAGGAGGACAAATTTAAGAAGAAATAACTGATTTCCGGCTTTTATTGTGATTCGAAGTTAAGGTTTATTTCTATTAAATGTGCGATAATTTTGATATAGTTTTATATGAAATGAAAGTTAATATAAATATTATTTATATTATAATATGTTTTAGTATTCAAATTGAGCTCATTTTAAGTGCTATTTATTCCGCTTTTGATTATTGTTTGCATTTTATTTATTACTATTTATTACGAATCGATTCTGTGCTCTAAAACTGGAATTTATAGACAAATCGATGTAATCTTTTTGATTACAAACATTCGGAAAGACCTGACTATGAAATGTGAGACCAGTCTAATGAACTGTTGCTCACAAACTGATAAAGAGCTCCAAAAAGTTTTAATAGTTTTTATAATTTTTTAATTTTTCTATTTATAGCTATAAATAGCTTTATATTAAGCTTTCGGCGAATCATAAGCTCTACTCTTAAGCTAAATGTGAATCACTTTAAACTTGGAAATTGTCGTCTCATTGGCTAAAAAGACTTCTTTTCAGATTTGATAAGAAAGTGGTCTTTGATTTGAAAAGAAGTTATATTAGCCTTAATTGCCATAAGTTTTTCATTTGACTCATTCAGTGCCAGTCAGTTATCTTTCCGATAATAAGCTATAATACAGTATAATATGGACTGACTTTCGTCAAAAAAATACCACAAAATTGTATCAAAACGTCATCACAAGTAATAACACATATATTGTAATGAGTTTTGATATAATTTATATAATACTTATTCTCTCAAAATATATACAATTTTGAACAGCATTTGAATTCTCGATGTTTTTCAATGTTTTTCTCATTACTTTATAAACAATTTAAAAGTCAAATGTCTCTCATATTTGGCATAATTTTTAATATTTATATAAACTGATGGATCATATCATATGACTCTCGAGGAAATCATATAACGATTAATATCTAGTCTTTAATGTCTATAATTTTTCAGACTTCACCTGAACTTCTGGGCCCTCGAGTCCCGTTTTAAATGATATTCTGTGTGTTTAGGGTTTCTCTTATCTTAAAATTCATAGAATTCGATGTATTCATAGCTATTCTCACATTTCAATAGTTATCCCAATTATGTGTAACTAATTGAGTAATAATAGAGTTTTCAGAATAACTTAAATTCATTAATATTTTTAAATTCAAATCATTTTTCGAAAGACTTCTGACAATTGGTCTCACATTTGTGGCCAACATTTATAAGATATGCTTTCGATTCAATTGATTTAATGCAATGAGAAAAAGAAGAACAAGTTTTTTGTCTGTGATTTATATCTAATTTAGATTTTTATATATAATTATAAAGATTTTTGTTAATTGAGTTCTCATTGAATTGCATTGCATTGAATGTCAGCTATTATTCAAATGTGTATTCAAATCAAATCACAATTGGCTTTACTTTTACTTATATTAATTGCATTTCATTTTTGTGTTAATTTGATTGCAATTGACTTTTATTTAATGAATATTTGAATCGATTTAATAATAATTATAATAATTTGTAATAACTTTTTCTATCGATAAATAAATACATAATTTGGGTATTATTTGAATGAAGGGATCAATTGGAGTCAATTTGGAGCCACTGGAGAGAAAGGTCAGTATTTTTTAAGCCCTGAGCGACGCGAAACGCAATAGGGAATGCGCGGTGACTATGACGCGATTGCGAGCGCAGGGGCGCAGACTTTCAGAGTCAGAGTCTGTGGGTTCAGTTCTTTTGATCCAAAGATGCCATTCATTGGGATTCGTATTATTAGAGCAATGTTTGCGTCAATTGAATGTTTAAGCGAAGCATCGCTTCATAGTATTGGATATTATGTCGGCTCAGCTCTAATGTGAGCACAAATTGTATGACTTGTCGGTCGATATGTCAATTGATTTAGTTTTGTTTGTAATGATTTGACTGAAGATACCATCACTTAATTCAGTTACCAATGGATTGACTCAAAAGTCATTAAATTTATCTCAAATTCAGTATTTGTTAAACGAATCTAATGTAAGAACTTTTCCATAATAGCGGTTAAGCATCAAAAGGGACGTAATGCTGAGCTCTGCCTAAGCTCTCAATGAGTCTCAAATGCTGATCATTTAGCTCTCAGTCAGTCCTCAATTCCAGTGCTTTCTCTATGAGAGCAGAAAAAACTTACACTAAACGACTCGTTATTAAAACAAAAGCCATTCTGAGCCCTCAATTTGTTGGGGTTTCCCAATCCCGACACATTTGCTCGAAATTCTCCTAATATTTGAGTTTAATCTCAATCTTCAATGAGTGCACACATGTATGAAGTGGTGACTGACATTCACACCTGTTTTGCCTGTGCTTAAGGCTATTAAAAGGATTGGTATGGCTTTGAGTTGCATTACGTCTCTTCGATGCTGTGCTGTCTGTGCCGTCGACAGACATATCGATTATTCCCTCTTTTTTTAATTAAATCCTAGCATTAACTGATCCATAATGGAGTCAAACAAACGAACATCCGATTCAGACGAAGTGGCAAAAGATCCCGGTGCTCTCACATCTCATCCCAGCTATACTGATAAGGATTTCGAAGGTCTGTGTATTTGTCATTTTGCTCACTCCTATTACTCACTGTATATTCAGCTGTTAAACAGTTTTTATGCAATAATTACTAAATTAAGAGATAATTATCGATTGATTTCTCCATTAAATGATTGAAAACCTAATTTTAATGATTTAATGGAAACAATTGATTGAAAGAATGGATCGAATATTGATTTTCTTTGAGAGCATTACTGGAAAGAGTGGAAAGCTGTGAGACTTTCAATAGTTTTCAATACTTTCCAACACATCCTCTCTTATATTCATTGCTTTCAATTCGTTTCCTTTCAATTATATAAACACTTTTGACTCAGTTTTATATATATTTGGGAATAAATCACAGAAATTAGTGGCAAATCAAATGATACCTAATATAGTAATGACATAAGACTGGATACTTTTAGCCTCTGATATAACTCAAGCAAAATATGTGTTAATTTGTTTCGTGAAAAATCAAAAAACAAAACACAACTGAAAATCGCACTCAAATAAAGTCAAGAGATTTCGTAATCAAATTACTTAAGAAACAAATTATTTTTATTTTTGACTCAAATAACACACATTTCTATCTATAATCTTATCCTCGGATTTATGACAAACGAATTGTTTTACAAAATATAGTGTTTCAAACACTAGGCTTTCAATCGATTATATTTCAATTCAATTGATTTTCTTAATAAAAAATTAATGATTCCGTATATAAACCAAACGCGGATTCAAACACACATTTATTATGAGTACTTAAAATTAATTTATTCCGGAATATGAATCACTTAATAAAACTTTGGGAAAGTTTCATAAAGTGAGCGAATCTTTTATTTATTGTGAGATTTATTGTAAATGAGCGAATGAGCTTGGCAATTGCCAAACCACAATTTCTACTAGTAATTGGCAATCGCTTACAACAAATACATTTAACACTTTGGCAAATGAGGAAAAACTGATTACAACATTTCAAAAGAGTGACATATATTCTCATAAATATTTTGATTGCAATTCTCTTTCGATTATTTAATACATATTTAAGACTTAATTTTGAGTTTATTTTAGAACAAATAGAAGACAATAATCACAGATAATCAGCTTATGTTTGGTTAATCTCTAAAAATATCTTTTTGTTTACTTAAAGTCTTCATAAAAGCGTAGAATTAATTAGATTTGAAGGAAAACACGAATTGAGTTAAACTAAATTTATTATACTTCAGGACACAGAGCGCTCACTGTTTACTGCACTTATGGATTCCAAATGCCCACCACTTATGGCCGCAGAGGGCACCGTCGGAGACATAAACACCACAAAAATGGCAACAAAAAGAAGGAAGACGGCACTCAGGCAGAGGAAAATCCTGAGAATATAAGACCCTGTATTCAAATCATAGAATATTTTTAATATAAATAAACTAAAAGTTATTTTTAATTAAAGCTGATAGAGTTCAGTTCATTCTGGGTGAGGATGATATGGACGGCGCCCATGAATCTCATCCTCTCTTCAGTGAATTAGAAGAGCTTTGCATAAACGGTGAAGACTTGGAGTGGAGAGAAACGGCCAGGTCTTTACTGTCTTACTATTATTCTATAAATCATTCATTTTATTGCATTTTATTAGCACTTTATGTAAATAAATCTTTTGTTAGATTAAAAAAGTTGATTAATATTTAGTTAGAAATTACTCTTTCACTAATTTAATGCTTTACTTCAACATCTCATTCATCTAAAAACTATTTAAAGATTTCTTGCGATAACTTTATCTATGAAATTGAGTTTAGTATTCATTCATACAATGAATGAATAATCCATTCAAATAAGTTGAGTAACAAATTGGGTTTACTTAACCTCTAATTCTATTTAGTTATTACCAAACCATTTGATTGTTATTATTTGAGCCATAATTTGATACATATTTATATAATACATAAAAAGAATAAATGGACAGAATATTCTTGCAAAATAAAAGTTGAGTAATCAGGCATTGAAATGTAGGTCAGAGAAAATGAGATAATAAATATTTTAGTAATAATTGAATAATAAAAATAAATTGTTTATTGAAATTGAATTTTGTTCTAAAGATGGATCAAATTTGAAGAGGATGTGGAGGAAGGTGGCGACCGGTGGTCTAAACCACACGTCGCCACTATCTCTTTGCACTCACTCTTCGAGTTGAGAAGTTGTATACTTAACGGAACCGTTTTATTAGACCTCGAGGGCAGTAGTTTAGACCAAATCGCCGGTCAGTACAGAATTGAATACTTTATTATTCGGTTCTCTAATTATATGTTATATAAAACCATAGATTTAGTTCTCGAAAATATGGTTAATTGCGGACAACTATCCCTTGATATGAAGACTAGAGTAAAGGAAGCGCTGCTTCGGAGACACAGACATCAACACGAGAAGAGACACGACAAGAATGACAGCAGAAACAGACTTCCATTAATTAGGTCTTTAGCAGACATCGGCCGTAACTCAAGCAAAAGTATGTTTGGCTCTCATAGTAAGTTTTGTTTCCCTTAATCTATTGGTCAGACATTATCTAAATATCGAGTCTTTTCCTTAACTGTTCTTAAATTGTTTAAAGTCTTCTTAAAAATCACTTTTAATTTGTGGTCAAAAATAATCCGAAACAATAGATCTTTTGGATGGCGAGAGCTCTTCGCCGCCCAATGATTGGAATCTTTTCAGAAAGTTTTCATTTCAAAGCACTTTAGGACTGCCTTCGGAAAGATCAGGTTTTATTGGAATTGCAGTGAATTAAACCAGAGCTCATCCATAACTAACTAACTTTAGTCCTAACAGTTATTAATCTTCAGACCCAATGAAATGTTGCACTCATTTGTAGTTATAATCTATTCATTAGTAAAACCTATTATTAAGTCATAAAATGTTACGCAATACTAATGTAATGTTTATATAATAGCGGGTAATAACGGTCACGAGGGTCTGCCCAACAGTCCAAGCGTCACATCGCTGCACCTGCACACTAACAATCAGTCTCACTCTAATTCTGCGTCGACGGGGCAGTTGCCGACTGAGCTGAACGCCAGTTCCAGTTCCGATTTACAGCACAAGGTTTGTCCCCTTTTATTGAATTAATATTTAATCAAATTATATAACAAATCAAATAAAATGCCACTCATTTGGACCGACAGCTCAATCAGGCCTTTATGCGAAAAATACCGCCCGGTTCTGAAGCCGATAACATTCTGGTCGGGGAAATCGATTTCCTGGAGCACTCGATATCGGGTTTCGTACGCCTGAATCAGGCCTGTCATTTAGGTGACTTGACTGAAGTTCCCGTCCCCACAAGGTTTCTATTTATTCTTCTCGGGCCGCACAGGTATGTCAACACCAAAAGTCATTATTCTTTCATTTATCAAATAATTTGTTTAATATTTAATGTCCTAATGTTTTGACTCATAATATATGACCGAAAAAAATCATTTTTAGTTTCAATCAAATAAAAGATAAGAATTCGCAATAAATTATCAATTCTATAGAATATACATATCATATATCAATTCTGTATAAATTGATTTTTGTTTCCATCGATTTGAAGATAAATAATATTTTACGAAATAATGATTATATCATTGCTTTTGTTATTACTCTTCTATTGACTTAAAAAATCTTTTATTATCTTTGAATGACGACAGCATTCCCGGTCGTTACCATGAAGTGGGCCGAGCGATGGCTACTCTCATGTCTGATGAAGTGAGTGATCGATGACTCGAATAAAAAAGATTAAGTCTTATATTCTGTTTAATCGAAGGTATTTCATGACGTGGCCTATAAAGCCAAGAGTCGAGAGGACCTGTTATCGGGTGTCGACGAATTCTTAGATGCCGTCACAATACTACCTCCCGGGGCATGGGATCCAAGCATTCGCATCGAACCGCCCCAATCGATACCATCACAAGAGGCGCGAAAGAAACACGAAAACATTGAGATAAAACAAGAGTCTTCTGAAGACGAAGAGGAACGGGAACGAGAAAGCCATGGTCTTAAAAGATCGGGCAGGTATTGTCTATTGTCTTCATCTGATTCTTAGTATTTAATCCCAAAAATTGATTTAAAACTAAACATTTTTAAAGACTTTTTGGGGGTTTAATAAACGATGTGAAACGAAAGCTTCCCTGGTATTGGTCCGACTTCAAGGATGCCTTAGTTCTACAATCAATCGCATCAATATTTTTCTTATACTTCGCGTGTTTGACACCAATTATCACATTCGGAGGTCTATTAGGAGAGGCGACCGGAAATAATATTGTAAGCAAGCGATTGATTGATGACTAAAATCACTAAAAACACAAAACATGTCTGAAATCACTCAAACTCTCAACAAATTAGTCTTTAATTCCAAACCAAATGTAAAAACACTTAAAAACAATTGTGTCCTCAAATAAGGCGACGATGGAAAGCCTGATGAGTGGTCTCATATGCGGACTCGCTTACGGCTTTTTTAGTGGTCAGCCCCTCACAGTTCTGGGCAGTACAGGTCCTGTACTTATATTCGAAACGATTCTCTACGACTTTAGCAAGTAATTAGTCATCACTTAAATCGATTCCAGACTTAATTCTTATCCAAACAATAGATCACATGATTTTCATTACCTGAATCTTCGTTTATGGATTGGTCTGTGTGTGGCCGTAATCCTACTGATAATGGTGGCGATCGATGCCAGTGCTCTCGTTTGTTACATAACTCGTTTCACAGAAGAAAACTTCGCAACTCTTATATCCGTTATATTCATCTATAAAGCCATTCAAAACGTAAGACAACGACATGTCCTTCGAATGAATGGCAAATCACTTAATGGGTGTCTGTTGGCTCTGAATAGCTTTACCAAATAGGACAAGAAAATCCAATATCTCCCAGAAATCCCGTTCCCCTGAATTACACGTGTTATTGTCGGTACTCAAACTCAACACAATATTTGATTCAATCGAATCAACGCAACGAAAATGAACTCAAGAACTGCAAAGCCTGGGGCGGAGTTCTGGAAGGGATCGGCTGCAATACGGGACAAAATATTCCAGACGTCTTCCTGTTGTCAGTAATTCTGTTTTCGGCCACTTATGTCATTTCGGTGATGCTTAAGGACTTCAAGACATCTTCATTCTTCCCGACAAAGTTGCGCCAAATAGTCAGTGATTTTGCTGTCGTTATCGCCATCGCATCCATGACTTTGTTCGACAATTGGATAGACATCGCAACCCCTAAGCTCTACGTTCCCGACAAATTCAAAGTAAGACAAACAAACAAATCGATTAAATTCAATCCATTTCTCAATATATTTGTGTTTAAGCCTACTCTGGACGAGAGAGGATGGGTCATTCCTTTCTTTCATGAGAAGAACCCCTTGTGGTTACTTATATTAACTCCACTTCCGGCTCTGTTGGCAACTATTCTCATATTTATGGACCAACAGATAACTGCTGTTATTATCAACAGAAAGGAATATAAGCTCAAAGTATTGAACAGTTTTTCAAATTAATTCACATTTTATTGATTTTTGTTTTTCACTCAAACAGAAAGGCTGTGGCTATCACTTAGACCTGTTTGTGCTGTCGCTTCTAATAGCGGTTTGCTCAGTGATGGGACTGCCCTGGTTTGTGGCGGCCACTGTTCTTTCGATGACTCACGTAAACTCATTGAAGATGGAGTCCGAGAGCGCGGCTCCGGGAGAGAAACCACAATTCTTAGGGGTTCGCGAACAGCGCGTCACTCATATATGCATTTTTACATTAGTTGGACTGTCAGTGCTCTTCACACCAATACTTCAAAGAATTCCGATGCCTGTCCTTTTCGGTGTATTCCTATATATGGGTACCTCTTCTCTAAAAGGATCACAAGTAAGACACAGAAAGGCTGTCCATCGGTTCTAACCTTTAGTTCTTTAGTTTTTCGATCGCATTCTGATAATGTTTATGCCACAGAAGTATCAGCCGGACTATATGTTCCTCAGACACGTACCCACCATTAAAGTCCATGCATTCACTTTAATCCAATTGTTATGTTTTGTTCTTTTATGGTGTGTTAAGTCATATAAGCCGACATCCATTGCATTCCCTCTTATGGTAAGCAAATTCAAGCATAAATCAGAACAGTTTTCACTTGAATATTACCACCCATTCCTCTGCATTAACCCCTATCCCCAAACAGTTGGTGATTATTATTTTCATCCGAAAAGTATTGGACTTTTTCTTCACCCGAAACGAACTCAAACTATTGGATGACGTAATGCCAGAGCACACGAAACGCAAACGAGAAGAGGAAAAACTCGAGAAAGAGAACGAAGAGGTCAGAAAAGGAGGGAATCTCATACCAAACGCCAGCTCAGGTAATGTGGCCATACCTCTGGCCAACGGAAACATATTGAAGATTCCGGTCGACAAATTCAACTCTGAAGCGAATAAGCCCTGTGCTGTCAATATAACAGAACAGTTGGCTAAGAGCGGCGCCTGGAAGAGCATAGACCAGAGTATACAGAAGATTGTCGACAAAACAAAGTCAAGCAATGGGTAAGTCTTACCATAATTTCAATTCATTTCATTTGTTACGAGTTTTTGCTTAAGTGGGAAGAAAAGGGGGAATAAAAAAGACGCCAAAACAGAAGAGGAACAGAAACGTCTGTCCACTATGAGAGAGGAGGACGACGAGGAGGACTGCGGTATTACAATAAGAGTGGACGCCCCGACACCGGTTCCCTCAGCGGTGGCCTCCAATCACAACTCACCAAAAGACGAACGAAACGAGACTTCTGTATGAAATATAAGACAATTGTATTGTAATTAGTATTCAATCAATAGTTAGACAACAGATTAAACGAAATTAGATTTTCAAACAATTATTAGATATTTATTAAAATTAATTAATTATTTGAAACGAATTTATTACTAAAAATATGACTAAAAATATGACAAACTTTTTAAAAGTCTATTATTTTTCATTATTTTTAGATAAAAATATAGAAAACAAATGAAAACAAAACAAAAGTAGAGATCATTTCATACAAAAAGATTTAAAACGAAAATAATATTTAATAATAAATAATAATTGAAATCAAATTGAAGTCAAAATCGTTTAAATTTTAATCAAAAATTTGTGACAAAAAACACATTAAATCGTTTATGAAATTACCGATCGATTGGTTGAAAATCACTCTAATATCTCATCTGAAGACCCAAATATCTCATCACTTCTTCGGCTAAATAGCGGCTGAATTGTAATCTTTTTTTAGATTATTATTTGAATTATAATTAAATTTATTTATTAATTGAGAAATAAATTAGAAATAAATGCGAATAAAGTGTTGATTGAAATATAGTTTTTTGGATATCATTAACACATTTATAGATTGAGATAATGATTGAATTGTTATTAAAAATCAATTGAATTCAGAAATCATTTATAATTTAATTAAACAATTCATAAGAAAAATACAAAAATGTAAACAAAAATAAAGAAATATTTCATTTGAATTAAGCGCTCAATAAATACGTTTTGTTTTTGTATTAATTGAAACAAAATAGTTTTTAAACCAAAAACAACTATCTATTGAATTAATAAATTGATGGTTCAATTCCAATCACCACAATTATTCATTTAAATCAATATTAATCATTAAAAGTGATATAAAATTGATTTAATAAATCAATGAATAAAACTTCAGTAAAAGTATTGTCAGACGTTTTAAATGTAAGATAAGGTGACATCAGAAGTGATATTACATCACATCTTTGAATTGTTTATAAATATCACGTTTTGATTGCATTTGATCCGAATCTTTGACTTATTTTGTTATTCATCTTTAATTTGATTCAATGGTAAGATATTAACAAAAATTAATTGAAATTTTATTCATTTAATGAGTTTCTAATGATTAGACGACTGCCATAACGGCTGGACTGGCCTTAGCTGCCATTGGCTTCGGAGGTAACTTTTTAAAGCTTTCTAAAGATAATTTTAATGAATAAATGTATATACCTATAGGTCGGGCACTGTTGAGGAGGTCTAAAGGTTTCGCTCAAGTTTTCAATAATTCTCTTCCGAGTCCTTCAGTAAGTCTTCAAAAAACTTTTATTTTCAAAGAATCAGAATATTCTTAACCATAGATTAATGTCTTAATAATGAGATAATAGTTATTTTAAATGAGAATCAAATGCAAGTCTTTGTAATTGAAATATTTGTCAGTCTTTTGCAAACAGTAAGTACTATAAGGGAGGCTTTGAGCCAAAGATGAACAGAAGGGAAGCGGGTCTTGTCCTCGGAATCAGTCCGTCCGCCAATAAAATCAAGATAAAAGAGGCCCACAAAAGGATTATGCTTTTGAACCATCCGGACAGAGGTCTGTCTGTTTAAAAGTCTATAATTTAGTCTAAAACTAATTGTCTTAATGTGTGTCTCAAATGACAGGCGGTTCCCCATATTTAGCGGCAAAAATAAATGAAGCAAAAGATTTACTCGAATCAAACAAATCACAAACTGGGAAATGAAGTCAATTCTCAAAATCATTTAGTTTTTAAAATTGTTTTAAATTAATGTAAATATAATTCAGTTATAAATCAATAGAAATAATTTGAAATAAAAATCAATTAAATTAATAAATGAATTAAATTTTGACTCAAATTTTTTGAAGCCTTTCTTCACTCAGTTATCTATAAAAACATTGAATTTGATTTTCTGTTCAAATAAAGCACAGAATATAATGGAAACTCTGCCTTCAATTCACTTCCAATTTCACAATATTTAATCATTTATTATATCAAACATTAGATACGATATTATTCTCTATAAATATATAAATATTTTTATTAATTCTTTTGTTTCCATAAAAAAAAGAAAACTTCAATAAAACGGTGAGAATTTGAGCTGATTTTTATCAGGAGTGACACATAAAGTGAAATATCCTCGAAGTCTGTATATTTGACATTCAAAGTCACTGTTGTTTTGTTTCCAATAAAAGTCTGATCCAATTGTAAATCGTATTAAATGCTGAAATAATTCTTTAATATTATCTCACTTTTCAAGGTTTTGATCAAAACTATCTATTTTTTATAGCGATAACGAAGTATAGTAAATAATCTGCTCTTTACCCGTTTCCCTCTCGAAAACTTTTATCCTGAAAATGATTTCGAAATAATTCCAGATTTTGAAACTCATTTTCTAAGCAATTGTTTTGAAAATCAAATAAATTAAATGAAAAGTTTTATTCATTAATCGTTAGACAACTCATTGTTTTTAAACTCAATTGAATTGTTTTTTAAAGATTTGTTGTCTATTAATGAATGGATGCGTTTATTATACTATTTTTGATATAAATTCGTGACAATTGTGTCATAAAATGATGGCTTAAAATGTGTTTCAATAACACATTCAGAGACTAAAATATGAATAAAACATTTTATAAAATGACATTTCATTAAAACTTCATTATTAGTGAAGCGATTGTCAACTTTTTTTAGGGCTAAATATCAGAATAAATTGTGAGCCAAACCTATTCTGATTCATTACTAAATAAGTTAGTTATGCCTATCCTTTGACAGCAATGGTTACGAAAATGATTTTATTTGCTTAAACCTGAATTCAATTGAGTTCTTATTTGAGTTATAATTGATTTAAATGAATATAAATTATAATAATTTTAAAGTCAAAGGTTTGACAAATAAGTTGAATAAACACAACGTTTAAGTCTTTGTATAATAACCGAAGCGTTTATTTGGTTCTCTATATATATCTTATTTGTTTTAATTCATAAAATAAATGATAAAATAATTGTATCGCTATTTAGTGTACATAGATTTGAGTCAATTTGTGTGACTATCAAAGTGTGTAAAACTCTGTGTAAACTCAGTCTTAAAACTAATGTAAATGTATTGGAGTTTATCTAATTATGCTGTTATTGAAGGCCTGACTGAACGTGAAATTCTTGGGCTCATCCCTCCAGTAATAAAAGATAGAAGAGTTTGAACTGAATTATAAATTAATAAAACATAACCTCTCCTATGGTTTGCTTTATGTTTTCTCACCTGAAAACTACCTGAAAGAGTACCTGAAAGAGCAGTTTTCAGTTGAGTATAGCCTCTACTGGAGTGAAGTAGAGTCGAGTCCTTTTGGTTGGACTGCCTCTCAATAACTGTAATAAATGGCTGCGGGCTATGAATGCCACTAAACTAAACATGAATTCCTTTGCGACATAACATAATCTAATTTAAGGTCGAGGATGTGGCGGATCAATTCGGTCGAAGAGATAACTACTACCACCACAGAAGTCTCAGATGAAGATGAATTCGACGATTTGCCAGCTCTCAGCTCAACCATAAATCCTGTAAAAGTGCCATTTCCTGAGGCGGGCATCGATTTTGTTGATGTAAATATCATCAGTGATGACACTAATGAAGACATAGAACATGAAAATACCGTCAAATGGATTGACTTTGAGAACTGGGAGGAGAACTGGCTCTTCAAGAAGAGGAAGAAATGTGAAAACAAGTCGGATGTTATGCTCGGATATTGGGCTATGGTTTTGGCAGAACTTCCCGTTTGTATGTTAATCCCTAATCCAATCGACAAAATAAGAGCGGCTGTCGGTGACCGAGAAGTGGATGAGTTGTCAGAACTTTCAGAACATAACTCTTTCGGTTCACTGGAGTTCTCAGACGATGAGAGCGAATACGAAAGTGATGTTCAAAGCAATCAAATTAATGGCGAAGAAGTGAAACACGACTCAGAGATTACTGTCAGTGAAATAGTGCCCACAATCGCGAAGACAGGCAACGGTGCGAACAATGAGTCGATGGGAACAAAAGTGGGAACAAAAGTGATCGCAACTAAAGCTGTGGGCAATAAAAATAAGCCAAACGTGAAATTGATTGCAAAAGTGCCTAATTATCTGCCAAAAGAACTCCGAGATAAGGAGAACAGTGCTAAAAGTGACCCACATTTGGTTCTTATGCCGGGCGACGCTTGCGTTCAGTCCGGAATAGTGGTCCAGTTCTGCTGCAGAGCCAAAGGGACAAAACCCCTGTCGTTTTCGTGGTTTAAAAACGACTCGATTTTGAAATCAGACGAAAATTTTCGCATTTTTCAGAGCGGAGAAGAAAATGTTCTCGAAATCAAGAAAACGAGCCCTGAATACACCGCTCAGTACTCTTGTGTCGTATACAACAGCTGTGGATACCATTGGTGTGACTTCACTCTCAAAGTCGAAAATCAAAACTTCAATAATATGTCGAATATCTCATCAAATAAACGGAATTTCAAACCGAAAGTAAGTCATAAGTCATTAGACATTCATTTGTTTCCTTTTTTGCGTTTATTTCTTAATTTCTGTCAAAAACTTTGAAATCAATTAACAAACGAATCGGTTGTCTGTTCTGTCATTAACTTTTCGCATGAAAGGGTGTCTCCAATACTAATCCAAAGCATGAAAAGTTCAAAACTCAATTCAAAACTCGTCCACTTGTTGTTCAGCGGACTTGGGCTGACAGAGTCGCTGAACTTGAAAATAACAAATATGCAGCACAGGTAGCAATCGTAGGACAGGTACTCTCAACATTTTTTTTACGCATCGATTGATTTATTGCTAATGTTTTGATTCATTAAGTCTCAGACCTCTGAAATAAATGGTCATAAAAATGATATAATAATCGAAGAAGAAGAATGCGAAGACAGTTTGCCACTCATTCATACAAATACTGATCCAATTGCCGGCTCTATTGCTGAGAGGGAGCATAAAAAGTGGGAAAATCCTGACATCGAATTGAAAGACAATCCCTATTCGATTGAGAATCTAAACTCTCGGATACAAACTAGAGCTCAGGCTTCCAGCGACGAGTCTTCTCCTGAAGTAGTTGAAGAGGAAAGAGAAGACATTTCAAAATATCCATTCCTTTCATCGAAGTCTAAAGATTTAAATCGATATCAAAGAGATTTTTATGTAAAACCGACGACAACTCAAACTGCGATAAAAGAAGAAACTCTTCGATCATTCGATGAAAACGTAATTAATTTAATAATCAATTTATTGATCGAAAAAAGTATTTAATTATAATTTGAATGCAATTTATTAGGAATATTGGAATTCTTCGAAACGGAAGTTGTCTGAAGAGACTTCTCAGACGTCGGAGAACTCAATCGATAAGAATTCCAACGAAACCGAAAGCGAAGTAATTCTGTCCGACATTTCTGACGGAATGTTGCCATCAGTTAAAGATCTGGTCAACAAATTTGCATCAAATTCGGCCAAAACAGACTCAACCCCTAAATTAGTTGACATGAAGAGGAAGAATAGTTTCTCTGACTCTAAACTCAATCAAATTTCCCGAAATCTAAATCCTATGCCTCAAACAAACTTCAAGGTATTTATCGATTCATTACTTTCGAAATTAAATTAAATTTTAAGTGAATTTTGATTTAAATTTAACTCTAATTTAGTCTTAATTATGAATAACTTTATCTAATTTATGACAAAAATATTTAAAGAATGTTTCGGTTCAGATATTCTGATGATTCAAATGTCAAAAAACAAATTAACAAAAGATTTTCGCAATTATTCTGAGTTAATAAGGCGTCGATTAACACAACATAACACAACTATCAAACCATATCTCATATTTAATTCATTTAATTCGAGTAATTATTTGCAATAAAAGTATTAACATTTTAATAGATTGTGGTTAATGTGCGCATACATTATGATAATCAGTTTAATCACAATTATCTGGCCATCAAAATGTAGGCTAATTAATGATACGCTTAATGTTAATGTGTTTTAATCCCACAATAAAATTGATAAAAGTGTCTCAAGAACTTGAAATTCTTTGACAATTAGGTCCATAGTCTGACTGCGAGGAGTATGACAAAAGAGTTTCGTGAAATGTCTCAATTAAACCTTCCCCGCACACAACGCAACCGAATGGACATTAATGGTCACAATGGGAGTAATGGCAATAATATTCACATCAATTCCCTCATCGAAAGCGAATCAAGTGATCCGTCCACTGCTTGTAGTCCAACAAATGAAGGGTCAGTTTAATGAACAAAATTATTATGAATTTATATAAATCTCTTTATATTTGTTTCAGTTATGCTTCAGATGAGAGCAATACGAGTAGCATAATGTCTGGCCCTCCCGTTCCACCGCCTATAATGACAAATAATAAGTCTAATAGTGAGCGTCAATTCAGTCGTTCAATACTAAGGCGCGCCTCTTATTGGGAGAAACGGTGCGAAAAGGGATTGATATCTGATAGCTCTGTCAGCGAAGACTTTCCTCCGATGGAAAAGTTCGCCAATTAATTGATATTTGAAAATATAGTCTAAAAGTTATTTAAATATATTTTTCTAAAAATATTTATTGTATTCAAGAGATCAAAGTTTGAGTCCAATTGTGGCAAAGAATTCGCCGAACAGTTGCCATTAGTTTTGTGCCAAAACTGGATTCAGACAACACTTTATTTTTTGCATTAATTGATAATTAATTAATTATTTATTTATTTCTCATTTAAAAGCATTCATTGACTTATGGTTTGCACAGATCTGAAAGTATTACACAAAAAAGTGGTTCTAAACAATGATTTTCGAAATAAATCGTGATTTTAGTTCATTTGTCTCATCCAGTGCTCATTCATTGCCCCCAATTCTGATGTACTAATGAAATGTATGAATTGATAATGAATTGATTCACTCCTCATTATTTTGCATTAGAATCGAAAGCTTTTGATTTAAATCAGAGAATAATTCAAATTCAGAGATATTTTGTTATTTATTCAGAAATTGTGAATAATTTATGAATTTATGAATGAATTCATTGTCTTTGAGAACCATTTTTTTCGGTCAATATTTTAGTCTTTACTTAAAGTTTAAAAGAATTTATATTTTTGTTAAAAATTAATTCAATTCTAATATTAATGGAAATATTACTGCAATTCAGAATCAAAACCAATGATTGCACAGCACTTTGTTTTCACATAATTATCAAATCAATATTTCACTGATCACTAGAACACCTAATTTCACCACAAAATATAATTAATATTGACCTATAATTCAAGATTTTTACCAAGATAATTGATAACTGATAAATTCCAAACAATATTTGGCCAAAAATAGTGTCATAAATACATCCAAATCATCCATAAAAACCTAATTTGAAATTAACTGGAATTAAGTCTTCTCTCTGGACATCATTTGAAAACTCAGGCAATAGATTAGTAATCATTTGATTCCTGTTCCCCAAACATAAATGTATTTGAAAGGAAAGCCATAGTTTTGAAACTAAAAATTAATTTTCTTTCGCTTTGAAAGAGAAATGAATTTTTGTTTCAATAATTTCGATGAGAATTGAATTCTGTATTACTTTTGTGGCACAGAATTTCAGTTAAATGTTATTCTTATCATTAATTTTCATTGATTTCAACCACAAAGCCTTAAATCGTTTATTAAATTTCAAATAAATTTTATTTATTAAGAAAAATGAGTAATTCATTGAAATAATCAAAATGATGATGGTGAAAAAAACTTTAATCGAGTGAACAGCACAAGAATTGGTAAGTTTAATCAAAGAAGATAAGATTGAACCATCAAAATCTCGTTTTGCAAAAAAAGGTGATTTATTTGCTCTAATTTTGATAAAATATTTTTCTTAACTCCTGAAGAATGTCTTAAATTAAATGAAAGATAAGACAAAAACTGGAGAATACTTTGAATGAGAAAATAATTGTGAGAAATATGTGACGAAAAGTCGTTCACATATAAAGTGACGCATAAGTTGAGTGTCGGACCCCTTCTGTCAGATTTTGAGTCAAAATATTGACAAAAATGGCGGTCTTTTTGCCATTCATTATCTGTTTGTTGTCTGAAATGCCGGCTATTTATTAACAAAATTAATTGATTGTCCTTTCATTTGACCACAATTTGTGCCGAAATTACTTAAACCGGTCGACACTTTTGCAGCCAAAATGTCTTCAGACGAATTCAATACCGATTCCGACTCATCGGTTGAAATAAAGCCTTCGAAGAATAAATCGAAACCAAACAAAAAGAAGTTAAGCGTTGAGAGGATATATCAGAAGAAGACACAGTTGGAGCACATCCTACTCAGACCCGACACTTATATCGGATCTGTTGAGAGTGAGACCAAAGTATGTCTTTGTTTGTTGTCTTCAAAAACCGATATCTTATTAATGGATTTCCATTGTTTTGATAGCAAATGTGGGTCTATGACGAAGAACAAGGAATGCAATTGAGAGACATTTCATACGTTCCCGGACTCTACAAGATCTTTGACGAAGTGCTGGTCAACGCCGCAGACAATAAACAAAGAGATAAATCAATGTCTTGTATTCGCGTTGATATCGATCCGTAAGAACTGATTGAATGGCAAATAGTTATCAATTAATTGATTTGATTTACAAATGATTAGAGAGAAGAATGAGATAATGATCTTCAATAACGGCAAAGGAATTCCTACGACTGAACACAAAGACGAGAAGATGTATGTCCCGACTCTTATATTCGGACATTTGCTGACGTCTTCTAACTATGACGACAACGAGAAGAAAGTGGTCGGCGGTCGCAACGGATACGGCGCTAAACTCTGCAATATATTCAGCACTAAGTTTAAAGTGGAGACCAGTTGTAAGGAATACAAGAAAGCCTTCTCTCAGGTCTGGTTGGATAACATGAAGGAGACAAAGGAACCGAAGATAACTCCGGCCACCGGAGAGGACTTCACCCGAATTACATTCAGTCCCGACCTCTCGAAGTTCAATATGACTCACTTGGATAAAGACATTGTGGCGCTCTTCTCCCGCCGGGCCTATGACGTGGCCGGCAGTTCCAAAGGCGTCAAAGTATTTCTGAATGGAAAACGGCTTCCCGTCAATGGATTCAAAGACTATATCGAACAGTTCATCAAAGATAAAGAGGACGAAATGGGAAACCCTTTGAAGATAGCTTATGAAGTGGTGAACGACCGCTGGGAAGTTGGAGTCACTGTCAGTGATAAGGGCTTCCAACAGATCTCATTTGTGAATAGTATCGCCACAACCAGAGGCGGCAAACATATCGATTACGTCGCGGATCAGGTCGTGTCCAAAATGATAGACATTATTAAGAAGAAGAACAAATCGGGGGTTAATGTGAAGCCCTTCCAAATGAAGAACCATTTGTGGCTTTTCGTCAATTGTCTGATAGAAAACCCGACGTTTGACTCCCAGACCAAAGAGACGATGACTTTACAGGCGAAGAGTTTCGGATCCAAATGCAATCCGACCGATAAGTTCTTCAATTCTGTCAATAAGACCGGTATTATTGAGTCAGTGATGACTTGGGTTAGGTTTAAAGCACAGACAGAACTCTCAAAACAGTGTCACTCAAAAAAGCAGTCGAAACTGAAAGGCATTCCTAAACTGGAAGACGCGAACGACGCCGGAACTAAGCATTCAATTGATTGCACTCTTATTCTGACAGAAGGAGATTCCGCTAAGACTTTAGTCGTGTCCGGACTCGGAGTTATTGGTCGGGATAAGTACGGAGTGTTTCCTCTGAGAGGAAAAATGCTTAATGTGAGGGAAGCCACACATAAACAGATCCTCGAAAACGCGGAAATCAATAATTTGATCAAAATATTGGGCCTTCAGTACAAAAAACAATACTCCACTCCTGAAGATCTTAAGACTTTGCGTTACGGAAAGCTTATGATTATGACTGATCAGGATCAGGACGGCTCACACATAAAGGGTTTACTCATAAACTTTATTCACTACAATTGGCCCAAACTTTTGGAACTAAACTTTTTGGAAGAGTTTATAACTCCGATCGTAAAAGTCTCGAAAGGAAGTGAAGGCAAAGCCTTTTATAGTTTACCCGAATTCGAAGAGTGGAAGAAAGAGACCCGCAATTGGAGCGCCTGGAAGATCAAGTACTATAAGGGTTGGTATCCTCTCCTCTCATATTATTTAAACGAAATTAAATCAATTGGTTTTGTCATAGGTTTGGGTACTTCCACATCACAAGAGGCTAAGGAATACTTTCAAGATATGAGAAGACATAGGATTACATTCAAATATACCGGCGCTGATGACGACCACACAATTAAATTGGCGTTCAGTAAGAAAATGGTCGAACAGAGAAAGGATTGGCTGACAAATAGTATGGAAGAGCGGAAAAAGAGACGCGAATTGGGTTTACCTGACGTTTATTTATACGAAAGCAATACTCGAAGCGTTTCCTTCAAAGACTTCGTTAATAAAGAACTGATTCTCTTCAGTAATATGGATAACGAGCGCTCCATTCCGTCACTTATGGATGGCCTCAAACCTGGACAGAGAAAAGTGATGTTCACCTGTTTTAAGCGAAACGATAAACGAGAGGTAAAAGTGGCGCAATTGGCCGGTTCTGTGGGCGAGCACTCAGCTTACCATCACGGAGAGGCCTCTCTCATGTCCACAATCGTTGGTTTGGCCCAAAACTTCGTCGGAAGTAATAATATTAATTTACTTCAACCGATTGGTCAGTTCGGAACACGACTTCAGGGCGGCAAAGACGTGGCCTCTCCTCGTTATATCTTTACAATGCTTAGCCCTTTGGCCCGAAAGATATTCCCCTCTTTTGACGACCCCCTTCTCAACCATCTCTATGACGACAATCTCAAGATAGAACCTGAATATTACGTTCCAATCCTTCCTATGGTTTTAGTGAACGGCGCTGAAGGAATCGGGACGGGATGGTCCACTAAAATACCAAATTACAACCCCAGAGATATTGTGGCGAACCTGCGCCGACTCATTAGAGGCGAAGAAGTGCAGCCAATGCAGCCCTGGTTTAAGGGTTTTCGCGGAAATATTACTCAAATCGATTCTCAGAGATTTTGCATCAACGGAGAGGTCGGACTATTAGACGGAAAGTCGTTCGAAATCACTGAACTTCCGGTCAGAACTTGGACTCAATCATACAAAGAGTCCACTTTAGAAGTATTACTTCACGGAAACGAAAAGACCAAATCTTATATAGACTCATATAAGGAATATAACACGGATTCGACCGTTCGTTTTGTGGTTATTCTTCCGGAACAAAATCTAAACAAGTCTTTAAACGATGGAATACATAAGACATTCAAATTGCAGTCTTCGCTATCGATTACTTCAATGGTATTGTTTGACCACAACGGGTGTCTCAGAAGGTATGAGTCGCCCGAAGAGATATTAGAGGAGTACTTCCCCGTCAGACTTGAGTATTATGTAAAACGTAAGGCCTATTATGAGGGAAAGCTTGAGGCGGAAGCGCTCAAGATAGAGAACCAAGCTAGATTCATTCTTGAGAAGAATGATGGCGTCATTAGAATGGAAAACGTCCGGAGGAAGGACTTCGTTCGAATACTCATTGAGAAGCGCTATAATTCAGATCCGGTAAAGGCCTGGACCGCCAAAAATGGTTTGAGTGAAGGAGAAAATGCTAATGAAAGCGGCGATGAAGAGTCAGATGTGGATACGTATGACAAGAGTAGTGATGAGCCGACAAAATACAAGAAATATAATTTCGATTATTTGTTTGATATGACGATGAAGAGTATGTTAAGAGAGAAAGTCGATGAACTGCTCCGACAAAGAGATAATAAGAAACAAGAGTTGGAAAAACTTAAGAAAATGACGCCCGAAATGCTTTGGGAAGAAGACCTCAAAGATTTCGTTAAAGAATTGGATGCCGTCGAAGAAAAGGAGAGAGAAATCGCTGCCTCTGGAAAACCCGTCAAAATGTCCTCAAAGTCGGCCCCAAAAGGGAGGAATAAAAATACGGGAAAACTTAGTATTGATTCAAAGCCTTCGGAATTCGCCGAAAGAATTGAACCGAAAATAGATTTAGAGAGTTATCGTAAAACAGAAAAAGCGGCCAAAAAATTGACCGAAAAGAAGAAGAGAACTGAAGACAATACTCCTGACAAGTCTGTTGATAGCGATGATGAAGACGTGCGACCACTTTCTGAACGAATTGGTGTTTCCCCACAAATAATAGACGCAAAGAGAGACAAATCTAAAGTCTCAAAGACTTCCGGATTAGTATCAGATCTGAGCAATGAATTCGACAAAAAAGACACAAAAGAGACAAAAGAACAAAAACCGAAGACTAAAAGACAGCCAAAAAAGACAGATAAGACTGAAAAGACAGACAACAAGAAGAAGAAAGGGGTCGTAAAGGGCGGTAAAAAGAAGAATCCCTGGTCTGACACTGAATCGGAAGATGAAGAGGAAGACTATGACTTCCACGAAGACAGCGACGAAGCGCCAGAAGTATACAAACCGTCGAATACGAGCACCCGAGTGGTAAAACCAACCAAAAGGGTGTCGAACGAGGACTCAGTCTTCGAAAGAGACGATTTGGTTTCGTTCAGCACTACTGCCAACGAAGATCTCATAACAAAGGTTACGGATCAGACCAATACAAATAAGACAAATATTGTTTACGACAGCGATGACGACCTCTTCGTCGCCAACAAGAAAGAGGAGACGTCTAACAAGAGGACGAGCGAAGAGCTCTTTGACTCTCTCTTCGTTAAAAATGATTCCCAAAATGGTGTCAAAGAATCAAACAATGGTTTTAACGACAATCACAACGACGACAACTCAGACAATGACTCTCAGAGTTATAAACGGAAATTGTCTCCAATTTATGAAACACAGCCCACAAAGGCATCCAAAAAGGCTTTCGATTCGGATTCAGACAAAGATTTTGATCTTTCAGACGATGAGCCAAAACCCAAACCTAAAGCAACTAAAGCTTCGAAGAAAGCCTTCGATTCGGACAATGATTTGCCAAAATCTAAGCCCAAGAAAGTGGCGAAATCTTCTTCGAAACCCAAGAAGAAGAAGAAGAATTTGTCGGATTCTGAAGAAGAAGAAGAAAAACCCAAAAAGAAAAAAGTAATTCAATTCTTATTATCTCTTAATTAAGACATTAATATAAATATGATTTGCTTTTCAGACAAAGAAATCCAAAGACGTCCTCGAATTGGATGGCTTTGAGATACCGCCCGAATTGCGTGAAAAGTCGGGTCGTGTCCGACAACCCGTCAAATACAACTTCGGCGAAGAAGACAGCGACGACTGAACTCAGTTCTGATTTTTGGTTCAATTATTTGTAAATTATTTTTATTTAATGAATTCTTTTAACAAAACATTTATTTAATTAATATTTAATTCGTTTTTATTTTCATTCAAAAAGTATTTGAGATTTTTCTAAACATATGTAATATAAAGTCATTTATTATTTGATTCCAAAATTTTGACACTTTTTTGACTAAAACTTCGATTAAATAAAGAATTTTCGGTTTAATTAAAACCGATTTTCGTATAATTGCTTTGATTTCATTGATCACTGAATTTCCGTTTTCTAAGAGCTATTGTTTTGCCATAAATTTGAACTGAAATCCAATTCATTGTCTTATTTGACACTTAATTATAGTTTTAAATAAATTCCGTTTCGACTCATTTAGAAAGCGATAAATCCTTGAGTTGTCGTCTGATAAGTGATTAAAGCGCTATTCAGTGGACATTATTGGGACGGAAATCAGTTTAAATGATAATGAGGTGAAGTCCTCATTATTGGAGGTCAACACAAATATAATTGCATTCAATTCAAGAGAAAGAACTGATTTAATGCCTTAAAAGTGTTGGTTCTGGCAATCAATGAGTCTTAGAATAGAAGATAAGGCATCGATGCGTGAGAACTGTCTAATAGTCTGTTCACTCAATTAATTACACACATATTAGACTCAACTTTGAATGTTATGCTTCAAATCAAATTCTACCCATCATTTGGTACAGTATTTCACTCATATAAGAGGGCTGAGCGATAAATAAATGAACATTCTTTACGATTCATAAAAGTGTGATCTTTCAAACGGATCTGCCTTAAGATCACCTTTCAGTCAAATATTGTTCAAAATTGCGCAAAGTTTTGAGCAAATGAGCAAAAGTCACAATTGAGTCCCAAATGAGTCTTATTTAAATAGGCCCTCATTTTAAAATTGGTTAGGAGTGAATGCTCTTGGTGTTGGTG
>JAQIXD010000044.1:0-53029 GCA_034699985.1 Minunthozetes semirufus
ACCACAATTGTATCTCAAATCTGGTCCTAAAAAACAAGTATTTTATCGATGAGAACACAAGACTTTGGAAGAAGAATATGGCGCTCAAGAAAGCCAACAAAACACTGACATTGGTATTAAAATAATCAATTGTTCACATTATCTAAACTAACAATATTTGATCTTAGGGTGTATCTGATGTTATTCAGTCGGCCCGGAATTCTATCGACGATTATGTGATTGTAGAGGAGAGGGAAATCACTTCCGCCGAAAAGGAGGTTTTGGTCAATATGTGTAAGAAAGCTATTCTGGAAACTAACGGATTGAGAGCCATTTGCACTCAACTAACGAAGCAAATGAACGATGCTCATTTATTTTAAGCCATAAACGGTTTAATGTTGTGACATATTTTGGAAATAATAGCAATTATTGTATTTTTCCCGAAAAATATTTCACTATTCGTTTCGATAAACTTTCTATAGTTTTGTTTAATTATGAATAATTGAAATCTATTTTTATTCAATTGGATTATTTTCACTTCAATCTATAACTTGTTTCAAATAAATACTCAATAAAATTATCGATTTTTAAATCGTGTAAATTTTTATTCCAATATAATAGAATAATCTTGTTTCATTTCATTATTAATCAGACCCAGAATATTCAGACATCAGTTTATTCATTGGAAATTGAATGACAAAGGGATGGAATTTATTTAATCAAATTGTTTCTCTCAATTAACTAACTATGAGTCTTGAGATTGCCTTCATTTATCACATGCTAACGAGTTATTACCTAGTTTAAACTTATTAGAATATTCTTTAGAATTATCAGTGGAAATTATGCTTAATCAATTCATCGCATATATTTTGTTTCCAAAAAATCATGCGTTGATTATTAGTTGGGTATAAAATAGTATTACATTTGAGTCACTATTTTACATTAGTTTGTTAACTGAAATTTAATATAAAATAATTTTAGATTTGAATCAAAAATTTGTTTAATTAATTGACTTCAAAATGTCTTCAATCGATAAGTCACGAGTGGTTGGAATGAGTGATAGATATTTGGATGAATTTTCTTGTGGTATATGTCATCACATATTTGTTGATCCAATTGAAACTCAATGCTGTCGACAAAGCTTTTGTAAACCATGTATAGAGTTGTGGCTGTCCTCACACAACACCTGTCCCAACGATAGAAAGCCTTTATCTGTCGGTAAACTGATTACTCCTTCGAGAGTTGTCCTGAAAATCTTGTATAATATGCGAATCAGATGCGAATATCGTAAGAATGGCTGCAGTTTTGTCACAACAAGAGATCAGTTATCAAAACATCAGAAGATATGTAAACACAAACCAAAAGTAATTTGCAAAACCTGTGGTCTCTTCAAAGATATTGACGAAGAACACGACTGTATCGCAAACCTGGTCTTCAAAAACCAGAGTTTTGTCGTTGAGAACATTGGACTCCTTGAGGAGATTGAAGAGCTCAAGAAAGCCATAGAAACATCCTCTTTGGTAATGAAAAATGTTTATGATTAATTATATTTATAATTTGATTTTCTACCTAGAGCGAATCTGCTGTCATTCGATTGGCCCGAAGATCTATCAATGATTATGTGATTGAAAAGTCAGAATTTATTACTTTTTCTGAGAAGGAATTTCTGGTCAATGTATGCAAGAATGCAATTCTGGGGAATAACAGTTTACACCACATGTGTCTGGATTTGGATAACCAAATGAATAAATGTAAACCAAATTCTCGCAATAAGAGCTGGAATTCTCTTGTAATTTCAAATTATAATTGTTGTTATATTTATTCTGATAAATCATTTGTGATTAGTTTCGATAAACTTCGCATAAATTTGTTTACGAGTAAATAAATACACAACAAATGTCAATAAAATTAAACTGAATTGATTAAACTGAACATGCCTAGTTTTATTTATAAATTCATTAATCTATAAAATTTAATTACTAATTGTTTACAAAATATTCTGCAAACAAGTCTTAATGACCACAAACTCACACTTAAGACAAGAATCAGTTTATTCATTGAGATATTGAGTGATAAAAAGTGGAAAATTATTCATTCAATTATTTCTATACAATAACTATGAGTTACTATGAATTTCTTTTGGTTTCTTAAAATTTACCAAGTGTAAACTTTTCTTTTACATATAGTGTATAAATACCTATCATTCTTCACGTATACAAACTATTATTCCATCTTTCACACTGTTCACTTTTTACTTTTCTAATTCCAATAATTGGTAATAAAAATTTTCCTAGCTCAATTAATGTCAGGCTTTATGTTTCCATAAAATCAGGGGTCAATTAAAAGTTTGGAAACTTCTTATTATTAATAGTATTTTTAAAAGATATGACTTATTTGTTATAAAATAGTTTCATATTTGAGTCAATATTTTTCATTCATTTGTAAACTAAACTGATTTTAATAGATTTTTGATTAAAACAATTTGTTTGAAATTTTGAATTTAAAATGTCTTCACTCGATATTTCACGAGTGGTTGGAGTGTCTGAAAGAGATTTGGATGAATTCTCTTGTGGTATATGTCATCAAATATTTGATAAACCAGTGTTTACTTATTGCTGTCGACAAACGTATTGCAAATCGTGTATTGAGTTATGGCTGTCCACTCATAAAACCTGTCCAAATGATAGACAACCACTATCTGTCGACCAACTGATCCCTTCGGCGAGAGTTGTCATCAATTTATTGAATAACATGCAAATCAAATGCGAAAATCACGAGAAGGGCTGCAATTTTGTCACAACAAGGGAAGAGATACCAAAACATCTGAAGAGCTGTGAATTCAATCCAAAGACAAAATGCGAAACATGTGGTACACAGAAGTTCTTTGACAAAGAACACGATTATATCAAAGGACTGACGGCCCAGAATTATAGGCTCCGGACGTCTAATGAAGAGCTCAAGAAAGTCATCGAAACAATGAGTTTGGTATGAAAACTGTGTTACTCATAATAAATTTACAATCAGTTTGAATTATCCAGGGTGAATCGGCTGTGATTGAGTCGGCCCGAAGCCGAATTTATGAATATGTGATCGTTGATTCGTGTGATATCAATTCATTCAGGAAGGACTGCCTCATAAATATATGCAGGGAAGCCATTCGTTATAACGACAACTTAGATGATCTGTGCTCAGAAATAAAGAAGGAAATCAGATTATCCAGAAATTTTAATTACAATCCCAAGTGGCACGTATTCGCATATTCAGATAACTCGGGTGGTTATTCTTATTATCGCGACCAGCAGTTGGTCATTCGTTTCGGTAAGCTTTACATAAATATGTTTAACCATGAACAAAAAGGTTCTGATCTTTATTCGGATGGCTTTTAAACTCTTTTTTGTGTAAATTAATGTAATATTGTTTTTATAAATAATTTATTTTCTAAACTGTTTTGATATTTTTATTATCTAATTATTAAACCAATTTTATACATTATTTTGAAGTCATTTTATTGCTCTTTGAAACAAATACTCACTTTCTTGATAATTGACAGAATATTCTGTATACAAATTTTGATGGACACGAACTCACACTTTAGCCAATAATAAGAATCAGTTTATTCATTGAGATATTGAGTTAAAAGTCGATGGAATTTATTTTATCAATTTGTTTCTTTCCAATAACTATGAGTAAAGTTTTGTTAGTGAACAAACTTTCATTTACTCGATCATATTTTTGAAAATTATTTTAGTTTAATCTTATTGCAATAATTGGTAATGGGAACTTTCTTAAATCAATTAATGACAGTCATTTTGTTTCCATAAAAACAAGTTTAGTTATAAGTTTGGAAATTACTTTTCAGAGTTATTATAAGTTTGTGTTATATTTGAGTCAATATTTTTCATTCATTTGTTAACTGAAATCAAAAATTATTTTATATTTTACTCAAAAGTGATTACAATTTGTTTTAATCTTCAATTATAACAATGTCTTCAATCGATAAGTCACGAGTGGTTGGAGTGAGTGACAGAGATTTGGATGAATTTTCTTGTGGTATATGTCATCTCATATTTGATGAACCGGTGACCACTCATTGCTGTCGACAAACGTATTGCAAATCTTGTATTAATCAGTGGCTGTCCACTCATGACACCTGTCCTAATGATAGGCAACCACTAACTTGTGATCAATTGGTTCTTTCGGCGAGATTTGTCATCAATTTATTGAATAATATGCTAATCAAATGCCAATATCACGAAAATGGCTGTAAATTTGTCACAACAAGGGATGAGTTATCAAAACACCTGAAGAATTGTGAACACAAACCAAAGATAAATTGCGAAACCTGTGGTATTCCGAAATTCTTCGACGAAGAACACGATTGCATCGAAAAACTGAAGAATAAAAGCTCCGGTTTATTCCTCGAGAACATTATGCTCCAGAAAACAAACAGATATCTCGAAAAAGCTAATGAAGAGCTCAAGAAAACCAATGAAGATCTCAAGAAAACTATGCATTTGGTATAAAAATAATATATCCTTTAATGAATTATCAACTAATTTTAAATTATCCAGGGTGAATCTGCTATTATTCGGTTGGCCCGAAGATCTATCAATGATTTTGTGATTGAAGACTCAAGTGATATCAGCTCTTCAGAAGAAAGGTTTCTCATCAGTATTTGTAAGAAAGCTATTCTGGATAAAGAGAGTTTCGAATGTTTATGTTTGAGAATAAGGGATAAAATTAAAAAATCTAAAACATTTTCACACAATCCTGAGTGGCATATATTTGCATATTCAGATACAATTGGTGATTATGCCATTTACTCTAAACAGAGTTTCCTCGTTCGTTTCGGTAAACTTTACATAAATATGTTTAATCGTAACTAATTTTATTTCATTTCTAATTCGGTGGCTTTTATTCCCTTTTATTTGTCAATTATTGTAATATTGTTTTTATAAAAAATCTAATTTTCTAATTATTTTATGATTTTATATCTTTTTAATAAAATTATTTTTAACCAAGTTCATTTTGAAGTTAGTTTATTGCTTAATGAACAGACAAAATGAAGAACTCCAGTGAATCAATGATTCAACTAATATGGTATAGAAAAATGTTGACCATGATCATTTACCTATATATTCTGTTCACTTTATTCAGGTGTTGTTTGTCGTTTCGGTGATAATCTTGGTCTTGGCTTACATGCAGTTTATTAAATGAGAAGTTCAACCACTCATTCCTCGCTAAAAGGTGTCTAACAAATAGGATTATTATTATTATATAAATTGTTTTTATTTTAATAATTAATACTATAATTGAATATTATTTTTGTCTATTATTTTGTAAATCATTTTATATTTAATTCAATAAAAAAAATAACTTTTATATAATTGTCAAACAGTTTTGACTTTACAGATGTCTATGTCTTCGAAATATTCGAGGAAATCAGTGAATGATATCCAGAACTGGCCGTCCGAACACTTTGGCTTAAGTTCATTTCGTAAGGAGGGATAGCGTGTCCAAAGCGGAGACCTGTCCGACCAGTCGCCAGTCCATGACTGAAAGCCCCATGGATTGCGTAAACGCATTAATCGAAGACCATTTATGTCCTGGACTTCCAATATTGAATAGGCGTGATTCGATTTCAGGCCGACCCTCATAGTGGCCCTTCTGTTGGTCGCACATCCCATCAAAAAGCCAGCCTCTCTTGACCTTAAAAGTTTTGCCCAAACCTGGTCCTCATCGGTAATGTCTTCAATCGTATTTAAGTCTATTGTTACACAGGGACAGCCTGTTAATAACGAAAGGCCATCGCTTGTGTATCCACCATCTAGTGCTTCATAGCAGCCAAACAACTTCGCCGCCGCCTTCTCTATAAGTGTTACCCAAAGCTGTCGGCGCTTTGCCTTCGAATAGACAAGTCTTCCACTCCGATCACAGGGAAAGATGTCATCGATTATGACTGTATTCCACTTCCCATCCCGATAGAGCCTGACCTGATAACAGCCTTCGGGACAGAATTCACGAGTTATCATAACATTCTTCAATAGTTCCGGACGTTCTGCCAGCACTGCAATGGATGACATAAACCAACAGTTCCCAAGTTCTCCCTGTATTATGTCTGATGGCTTTGGTTCGCGAAATACAGACCATTTAAGGGAAGAATTATAGTCGTCTTCTCTAATCTGATTCAATCGGAGCCATTGATGGACAGCATTTGCATTCTTCTTCAGATCAGGTTTGAAATACAGTGACTTTGGAATGGGAGCGAACGAGGGGTCAACAAAATGGATTTCATTCAAACGACAGACACGAACTATATTTTCCCAGAGATTGCGTGCCTCCCGTTCCTCATTGCGACGAATTGTGTCTTTGTAGACTGGCCTCAACTTTGCCGAATCGTTTGGTGGAGGAACAGCGTTTGATACTGAAGAAGAATTGGTGGCTTCTTTTGAATTCTGTTTGACTAAAGAAATGGTAATAAAATTTGTGTCAAAAGTAAGACAATTTGAGGCATAAAATGGGTTAAAAAAAAGTACATTTAGTTCATGACCTCTTAGATATTCCTATTTTTCTTACCATTAAGTGTCTCTTTAGCAATTCTCTTCGCTAAACTTGGTCTTATGCTCTGTGGCTCATAATTACCACAACAGGTATTGCACTGATTACATAGATAGTGACCTCCTATATTCAGAAGACCACAACTGAAACAAAACCAATATTTTGATGACATTTTCAAAGAGTTTTTAATTAAAAAACAATTTAATAGAAAATAATAAAATTTTTATAACAAAAACCAAAATTCATTTATAATTATAATTCAATAGAAAATCTATTAACACTTTTTACAAATGAATTGTAAGACATTGAGATCACAAATGAATTGTATTTTTCAGATTCAAAACTGAAATGAATATCTGGAAAAATTTGGAAAAATATGAGAATAAGGGAAAATTTAATGGATTATCTCATTTTGTTAACTTTTTGCTAATGAATTGTTAAAGATTCAAGAGTGAAAATTTGCTCATAATGCACCATGATTAATTTTGTTATGTTTAGGTTTCAAGTTTAAGCGGCAAAGGAAAATTCAATGAACTATCTCATTTTTTTCACTTTTTATGGAAACCTCTGTTTGACAAATGTCACAAAAGTTTTAATCTTTTTATAAGTTTTGGAATTATTTTCAAATAAAATAAACTCTGAATTAAAACAAAAATTATTTATAATTTGTTTTAATATTTGATTCATTAGTTGTCTTAAACTCATTGAGTATTGTTTTCATTCAATTTGTTTCATAATTTATTCAATTGAAGAAATTGCGAATTGAATCGCAGGTCAATTAATGAGATACATTTTGTTTCTATAAAATCATGCGTTGATTTAATTACTTTTCAGAGTTAATGAAAGACTTGTTTTATTGGTTATAAAATAGTGTTATATTTGAGTCAATATTTTCCAATCGTTTGTTAACTGAAATCAAAAATAATATTATTTTAGATTTTTATCAAAAAGTGATAACAATTTGTTTAATTAATTGATTTTAAAATGTCTTCAATCGATAAGTCAGGAGTGGTTGGGATGTCTGACAGAGATGTGGATGAATTCTCTTGTGGTATATGTCGCTACATATTTGAGGAACCAATGGTTACTCATTGCTGTCGACAAACATATTGTAAGACTTGTATTGAACGATGGCTGTCCTCTCACACCACATGTCCTAATGATAGACAATCGTTATCTGTCGATCAACTGATGTGAACTGAGGCACGGATGCTCTTGTAGCGGATCCACAGAGTGGACAGCGCCTCTGGCGCTGTCACTAGCGCTCAGTCGAAGATTGCGAGGTTCTTCTTGGTTAGTGACCACTTGTAGAGCGAAATACGATAATATTAGCGCCAAAGCGTTGCACTAATTAAGCGATATATCAACACTAGATATATGTAAAGCACTACAAATGATAATCAATCTATTAATTGATTATCAACGCTAATGGGTTCTTCTCAATGACTTCACGTCTTATCGGTTGTCTCTACAAATAAAGGGACAAACGACTGAACGCTATGCAAGTGAGTGAAGAACTGATTTTTATTGTCAAATGTAGTGAATTATTACAACTCTTGAAACAGGATATAAAATGTAATCTGAGAGCACTTTGACTGATAAGAGATCACTAATTGATAAGAAATAACTGATAATTAAGTGATAGTATTTTAGCGCTGAATAATAGATAAATAGATATTTAAAGATAAGATAATTAACATAAATGACTAAATCTTTGATAAATAAATGTTTAAAACTAATTAAAGCGCTTTTGTTTCACTTCGATGAGTGCTTCGGCTCAGATGTAAGAACTATTGAAAAAATGTTGTCTTCCTCTGAAGTACTAAGAGTTGAGCTATTTATCTATAATATCAATACTCAATATAATTGGATACTTAGAGAATTTGTGAGGAGCATTTCCTTCAAAAAATCTTGTTTTCTGAATTAGTTAAATATGATCATGGTGTTTTACTTTGACATTTTTATTAATTTATTTTTATTTGAGTTGTTTTGATTGGTTCTATTCCAGCAGAAAAACTGATACAATTATATTCGTTCACTACTTTAATGAATGTTCAGTAAAGGAGAAAGAAATCGATTAATTATTTCTATTGAGAAACAAAATAAAACATATTATTGATTGAGATTTAGTTTAAGTAAAAATATTTTTCTGTTTCACTCATTGAATGCGATAATCAATGTTTCATTTATTAACAAAAATAGAGTTCTTAAACGATTTCTCTTATATTAAATCAATTCTCTTATTCTTCTTCTGTTTTCTTCATTATTTTATCTCCGCTTTTCATAAATATTAAGACGAAGTCAATCAATAATACATAACTAAACTCTCAATAATTTGTTTTCTTGAGTTTCTTTTGTAGTTTAGCGATAGCCAGAGGATTGTTCACTCATAGTTATAAGACCCGGATGGAAATGGTTAGAAATAATAGATTACTTTCTGTAAGTTCTGGTGTGAGCCAAGTGATGCATAAATTGCAGGTCAGAACATGAAAGGTATTATCAAATTATAGGACCCAATGGGGAATATTCATTCTTCTTAGGGGTCATTAGTGATTATTAGTAAGTCTGTCATCTGGTACTGAGCGCTGATGATTAAAATTATCTAAGAATCCATTAATTAATGTTTCATTCAATTGTATGACATTAGATGAGAGACAAACAGAAGTTCATTATTAATTTTCTCTTATTTTTCATAAGAGAGACCTTTTGTTACTATTATTTGTATTATTACGAGAATTAAAATTAATTAACAATTTCTGTATCCAAAAGAGAGCTCATGTTTTCCCTCTTTTGGTACCAGAATAATAGACAAACAAAATGAATAGCAATTTGAGAATAGAGTAATAGAAAAGGCGAAGAAATTGAATAAAATATTGTCGATTACTCTGAATTTATGATCTCAACTAATTCTAATCACACGTCAAATAACTTAATCTAAGGCTTTTATTCTTCCGTATATATGGTATAGAAGTTCTCTATTCTTTCATATCCTATACTACGCCCGAAGACATTAACCAATACTCAAATTGTTTCACTGTTTTACTATCTATTCTTTTATTTCATCCAATTCTTGATCTCTTATTTTTATTTTGGCGAACAATCAGACATTTTATTTGGAAAACTACTGCTCTGTTCAGCCCTTAAAATAAAAATAAAAGTAATAATAACATCGAAAGTATAGTAAAGCTGATCACAAGTGAAGCAAATTCTTATTTGTATAGAAGAATAACATAAACCGATTTCCGCTCCACTTTAAGGTCCATCTCTTTAACCAAAACAAAGGCTATGTTTAGTTGAAATGTCTTGCAATCGGTTAAGGACTGCAGTTATGGAAAAATTTTGGTGACATAAAGCCAATCCCATATTTATCATTAAATTCTTATATAAATCTCTGATTTAGCAAGGTAATCAGATATCAAAATCAACTGTTTGATACAGCAATTTATTCATCTAAACATTACTGAACTGATTTATTAACTGCGAGTTTATAAAACTGTTATCAGTTAAGCCGTCGATAAAAATATAAACAAATTTAGAATTATTTTTCCATTTTCTGCCTTTTTTTCTGACTTTAATTTGTTTTTATGCCTCTCTTTTGATGAAATTTTCTTCGCGAATAACTCTTTTTTGTTTGACTTAAAAAAGTTTTGATAATAAAAATAAGAATAAAATGGGAAAAGAATTTCAGAATTTTTATTATTTTTGTTATTTTGTTATATAAGTTATACTTTATTTTCTTTTTAAATAAATAGTTTTGTCGGCTTTTAATCCATGAAAAGAAATTGTTAGGCAAAGAGTATTATTTTCGGTCGAAAAACTTTTTTCTTCGTAAAAATCATTTTTCAAAGTTTGAAGTTTTCATTCAATCTTTTATAACTCAAAAAAATACTCGAATTTAGTGCTCATTATTCTTTTGCAGTCGTTTTTAAAATCTGCTCATAAGAGGACAGTCTTATAACAAAAGAATATTATTTATTAGAAAGTTATTCGCAGAAAATAATAATTTAGTTCACTATTTATTATAATTAGTCTTACAGCCTATGAAGATTATTTAAGATATGACCAAGGTGATGCGCCAGAATATAATCATATGAGTAAAATCCCTTACAGTTTAAATATTATTTGCCCTCAAACCTGTTATTAAATAATTATTATTTTTATTATATCTTATTCGAAAAATCAGTTAAAAATTATTATTCTTAATATTTGAATAAGAAGGCTCATACAAATAAACGCTGATCACCTCTTTTCTTGATATTTTCTCGTTATTGTATATCGCGAACAAAATATCACATTTTTCCCAAATTCTATTTAAGGTAAACAATAAGTGATCCCTTGAGTGCGATAACCTTTCATATGTTAGACTGTCTTCAGTGTATATATTCAATGATTAACACAATTTGTGGCACAGCTTTCAAATGAAAGTATTGGCCAATAGTTAGTGATTCCGGTCACAGACAAACACAATAACTTTTTATATATATTGCGGTCCTATTTGTTCTCTGTATTCATCGCTTCCTATATTTATGGACCGAAAACAATATTAGATTACAAAAACAAGAGTCGTTTTGCGCTCAAATTTTTGAAACTTTCTCTCTTTTATTGCCTCTAATATTGGATTACATTTGAGACCAAATAAATTGAAAACTATTTTCGAAATTATTCTTTCTTTTGTGAAAAATGAGACCCAAACCAATCTCAAACAAAATTCAAGGTTTAATTACAAATTTGGTCTAAATTTCAATAGTCTCAGATTAAATTTGGGTTTTTCGCATTCAATGCATTCATTGAGAGGTAAATACAATTTAATTAATTTAATCGATAATCTCTTTAAACATTAAATTAGAATTCAATTCATTGTTTAACTCTAAATACCATTCACTGAGAAAAGGATTTCCAGCAGAAATTGGAATGCAATGCATTTTCTACAATAGTTCGTAACACTATTTTTTATTTCACAGGACTTGGCTCTCTTTGGTTCTCTTTGGCTCTAGGTCATATACATTATATATTGTGCAATACATTATTTTCCAATAAAACGAAATTCATACTCAGAGTAATAATATCATTGTTTTTAACCCAAACCTGGTTATACTCCGAATATAGTTTCAGAATAAAAGTTTTATATTATTCTTTACTAAAAACGGTTTCAAATTAATGTGAATGACAGTCAATGACTGCATTTCAAACTATAATAGATCTTAAAATTTTGGTAACAAAGAGTAAATAAATGTTTACATAACTTATTGATCGGTCAATAATTTGTATGAAATATTTTAAAAATGATATAAAACTTATATTTTTTCAATTATTCATATTTGTTAGAAATGTTTATCTATTTTGAACACATTTTAAAAGCGGAATAAATAAAATCTGTTTGAGTTAGTCTTCACAAACATCAGAATCTGTTTGAAAAAGTGTTCACTTATTTGTTTTGTCTGATTGTGTGCTCACAAAGAATGCAATTTTTCGCTACAAATTCATTGATGGATAAGTGTTTTCCATAACATTCATATTCCCTTTCTTTGGATATCACTTCTTGAGTGTCATTCTTAATGGTGTTTCAGAACCGACTCAAATAATAACTGTTTTTCTTCATCCGAAGTCTATGACTGTTTTTCTTTTTATATTTTACGTTAAATTGAATTTATTTTCATTATTTCTTTTTTAGTTTTTTTGTTTCATTTAATAATATTTTAAATTCAATTACTGTTTGGTCGCAACCTTTTAGTTGAGTTGAAATCATTTTATTTAAAATTGATTTATATATAGAAACAAATTATAATTGAATTTTTACAAAAACTTTTCGCAATACACGAACTGTTCCTAAATTGTGTTACTCTTCTTCGTCTTCTTTACTAAACTTATATTGAATTTAATCGAGAAATGCTACTAATTTGTTAACAATTCAGACTATTTCAGACTATGTTCGCAACCATTCCTTCCCTTCAAATATTTAGTTTTTTACTTCTATAGGAAATCTATAGGAAAGACAGGTTTTTCTAATTCACAACAAAATGTGACTCGAATTTAGTGGTCATCACTTTATTTTGACAATTGTTTTAATATTGAAAATAAATTATAATTAAGAAATAGATTCATCGGAAAAGTTTTGTAACTAAAAATAAATAATAAAAGCAACTAAATCTCCAAAACAATCGAATGCAATATTCTCCCAGGAGTTACAAAATTGAATTAATGAATATTTAGTTCAGACGAATGTCTGTTAACAACTGTTCAAATAATGTGACTGATTTTCATCAAAATGTTATCCTCTTTCAAATTATTAGACCATTTTTTCTCTCATTAGACTTCTATATAGCCTTATAATAGCAAATGGCATTCATTTGAATTTATTTCCAGAATAAAAAAAATTTAAGTCATGAGAGATATTTCGGGTTTTTATGCTAAAAGTGTTTTTTTGTCCCCAAAAAAAGAAATTAATTTATTCGCCGATAAATAGAAAGGATTTCACTTTAGTTGTAGACTCAAAGAGACGGATATAATCCACATAAATATTGATGTCTTTGAAGAAAAAGTAATGTTTTCTCTTTATTTCTGTCAAATGTTTGCCTTTTTTTAAAGGAAACAAATGACTCAAACAATAAGTTTTTAACAATTCTGAGCAACAAATCGAGAGTTTCCTTAAATAACTATTGTTTCCTATGTTTGAGGGCTTTTTCTTTTTTTAAACAAGAGTTCAATTAATTTGAAAAAGTGAAAGTAAACCAAAGAACCAAAGAATTAAATATTATTTTCTTGAAAGAATCGTTTAGTTTTAAAAATGTATTTCTATTTCAGCCGCAAATGATTTGTCATTTTTACGCAATAAATGATTGGATTTTTGGTGAAAAACAAATGGATTTCTAAAAATATTTCGACAGAAATGACTTCTCTCTCAAAATCGGTCATTAAATTAGTTTCAAAATATTCTTAATCTCATCGAAAGTTGCGTTAAATTCAAAGTTTAATCTATTTTCCAAATTGAGTATCGATTCTTTTGTAAAAATAAAATTCTCATTTCCTCAAACATTACCAAAATTACTAAAACTCTTATCCAAAATAATCACCATGCTTATTATTATTATGCAAACCAATTTGAAAATAAAATATTGAAAATTAATGAGTTTAACTGTAAAAACATATCAAATTATGTGTATATCTAATAACTTTTTAAAATACTGGAGGGCTTCAATATTTTGAGTAATGAAAACTTTATTAAATTACATAATAATTAATATTAAAGAATTCAAGAATGTAATATCAAAAAATTAATTTTGAAAACTTTTATATTATCTAATTCAATTTCTGAGGAACAAAACTACGAAAGGTATTTGATTATGTAATTCAATCGATTTGGTTTGCAATACAATACAAATGAAGCATTTTTTCCATTTTTTGCATCATTTGAAGACTACTTTTGAAGATAAGCCGACAAATATTCGAATGATATTTCAAAACTACAGTTAATACTGAAATTCTGGTCATTATTTGAAAAAAATTGTTTCATTCGATAAAAAATATTTGAAATATATTTTCATTAATAGAGTTAGACTTAAATCAATATAAAAGTGAAAACATAACTCTGAATGAAAATTGTGTTATCGGTTCAGATTGTCTTTTACTGGTTGTACCGAAATATCAATCATTTTTTGAACATATTTTTTGCAGAGCTTTCACTTATTGCCTACTCTTTCGATCTTTCTTTGCCTTTAATTTATGGTGTATTCCGAGCCTATAGTTCGAAGAGTTTCCTAATGAATGCCCCAATAGTGTCAACATTTTTAGCGATCAGCCATAAGATAGAGAATAGAAGATAAGTAAAGAATAAATAATAAATATATAAGAAGTCATCGAAAGTTTACCACAAAAAATAAGTCTGAACTAAGAAAATGAGATAAAAAAATTGGGAAAAACGTGATTCGTTATAAGTTTTATTCTTATTTCAATGCAAAGATGGTCAGGAGTGAGGACTCAAATAAACACAATTCATGATAACCTCTAAGGAATGGCTTTATAACTGAGCAGAAAACCTTTTTAACCACAAGATAAGACATAACCTTTAAGAATAACATATTTGGAGACCTAGACCTTGATCATGTCTTTATTGACTGTATTGCCTTCGGGTCTGCGAAGAATTCCAATTGTTTGCCCTCACAGCTAACCGACCATTGGTTAAGATATTGACTGACTTCCTCTTTTGTAAAAAGACGTTGTCTTTATGTTTATGGTCTCTCTTTGATTGCATTGAATATGCGATGGAAACCAAATCTAACTCTTTTTTGTTTCGCATTTCTTATAATAAATGGAAATCAATGATAACTTATGAAAGTCGAAATTCACTTCAAATTGGGACCACTCCTGGTTATACCTCTAATTATAATTGTTAGTTCACTCGGTCTAAGAGCTTATCATTTTCGAGCAAATCATTAATTTAATGACAATTTTTATTTCATAATCTCTTGCAAAGGGATTACCTCTTATACCTAATTACAGCCATTTTATTCAAACAGTTTTGAGAAACAAAAACTCATTGAATAAAATTTACAAAATTCACTCGACATCCGTCATCTCTTTAGCCCAAGTCTTAAAAAAAAGATTTAATATCTGTTTGTGTTTGTATTGCCTGTAAATTCTTGCAATTTATGCGAATATGATTTAATGATTGGACGAAAAATTTGTTTTTTTTTGTTCAAATATTAATAATACTATTTATTGTTATAAGAATTTTTCATTAATCAATTGACGAAATAAATAAAAGAAAGGCGAAGCTCATGATTCAACATAACCTGATGGAATAAAATCATACATAATGTACAATTAAATCAAATGTAATGTTATGTTAGTTCTGTATTAATATAATTATAGAGAATATCTTATCTTCAATAGAAAGTGTTGCGATGGAGTGAATGCTCGCATTTATTCCTCTGTATAACAGATATAAAAGATTGTGAACAGAATTACAATTTCTGAAACTCAAATGTTTTATGGGATTTGAGTCAAGATTTTTCATGCATTCCTTTTCTGATAAAATACAGACACAAATCCTCATCAAAAAAGGAATGCCATATATTATGTGGTATGAAATGCAGGGCTTAAGCATTTGTCATATTATGTGCTCATAGTCTCTGTATTTATTAGTTTTGCTAAAACTATTGCAAATAATTATTTCTAATTTAATTCAGTTTTTGTCTGAAATCGGTTCTAAGCAATTAATTGATTCAAATTCTAAGAGGATATTAGTTCTTTAAAAATAAGTTTTCAAAAGAATTACAAAATTAATTAATTTGTTGACGAAAAAGGCATTCAATACTAATCTGGATATTGTTTGCTATCTTTCTATTCAATGAACATCAGTATTGCTTATTAACGAAAATATTTATTCAAATTGTGATAAATTATTTTCCGGAATATTCTTATGAGTAATGAAATTGCTTTTCATGAGTACATCAAATCATATCATAAATTGATTTAATAAAGCGTTGAAAATACTTTTCTTATTTGACGAATGAATTCAAAGAGTGGTAAAGCCTTTGAGATCACAGAATTTGAGGAATAATTTTTGCAAAAATAATTAAATTGAAAGAACTCTACAAAAATATAGGAATTATAATTATGCTCATTTCTATTTCATAAAACTGTGAAGGCTGTAATTAACTCATGAATGGTCAGGATCTCAGATAATTCTAGAATTGATCAATGCCATTTTCCTTTTTCCTCATTTAGTCTTATATTCACTGATACAGCTCTTGATCGATACATTATAGATAGACTATCAGAGAATGCAAAGTGTATAGTAATAGGAAAGAGTATTTTGAAGACTTTCTTTCAAGAATAAAACTAAATTCTTATTATGAGTGCATTCATTAAATTAGGATTACATTTGGCTCAAAGAATATCAAATGTCTGTAAAGACTAAAATTCTGAACAATTGTCAGACATTTGAAACAAATTTAATTAAAAAAACGTTTGAAAAACTCATTAAAATCAATGAAGATATCTAACAAAGTCTTTAAATTCTAATTAAACTTTGATGATTAGAAAGAGGCTGATCATGTATGAGCACATTTGAGCACATTTGAGTATGTTACTTTTACATTCGATAAACTAATCAACCAGTAATTGGTGGTGAATATCATTGAAGACCAAAGTCTTTCCTCTTTTATCCTCTTATTGTTAGTAAATGGAAACCTAATCAGTCTTTTTTATTTGGCGAACATTCAGAGCACAGACATGTTTCCAATGTTTCCAATTGCTGTTAATATGTAATGTATTGTAAGCTAATCCTATCACTGGTGACACAACTAAATTATTTTATCATTACTTGACTGATAACAAAACCTCTACTAAATAACTTTTATGGTATCTATTTCTGTGTCTTATTCTGGTTCTGTTCCACTGTTGTTAAGATAGAAATTCAATTCACTATTTGGACATTGAATTGAAGATAAAAAGATCGATCAGAAGTAGACAACACTCTGAGCGCACAACTGTTTCATTTGTCGTATGATAAGAGTCTAATGTTTTAACCTTTGAATTCAATTTATCTTTTCTTTTCTATTTAAGTCTTCGTTTAATTATTCGTTTAAATAATTGTCTAATTTTATTAAACCATAGAAACAAACGTTTCTTTTCTCGATAAATGTCTCTTTTATTCTCAATTATTTTCTTTCTTTATTTGCAAAAAGATATTAAACTTGAAGAATAAATTTTGAGTAAACCACTCATTTAATGTTTATTTTTTCATTCCAATTGATAAATGATTTTAAGCGTATTTTACTCTAAAGATATAATATTTGATTTGACCTTAATTTTCAGTTTATCCGCAAAACATTGAAACTTAAGATAAATGAATCAAAAGAATAATTGTTAAGAAATTTAGCGGAAATTCACGTCCGATTCCGTTGACTCCGGGAATGATGGCTACAAATGTAGGAAAGATATAAAACAGTGGCTAAAGAAAAGCCGTTAACATAATAACTTAGAGACAAAAATTCAATTTTTCTCTTTTTCTTCTTATTTGAAGAATTTTTCTCCTTTAAGACTAAATCTGAAAGATAGCGAAATTCCAGTGACTTTATTATTGAAATCTTTCTCTCATTCTCTCCGTCCATAACTGTATAAAATACAAAAAGATATTTTTGCTCGACTGTCAGAATTTCAAACAAAATTATCTTAACTTTGCAATAGTATAGAGAAGTTGTACCAGAAATAAATCATATCTTTTGCTATGAATTGAAAAATTTAATATATTTTCTAATAAGAGGAACACTTTTTCCCTTTTCTCGAGTGAAAGTCATGACAAATGACTTTACTTTTGTAATATCTATGAGTGAAATGACTGAACAAAAAAATTCAAAAAACGGACTAAACTTTTAGTTCGTGTCTTTCACTATGATTTGCGTTCTTATGAAAAAATTTTCAATTTATTTAGCATTTGAATCAACAGTTTCTTCATTTTTTAAAAATTTTGATTTAATAATTCAAAAATATAGCCTCTTTTGAATCAATCTTTTTTCATATCACAAATGGATTTATCTTTTGATTCAATAATTTATTATAAACGAAGAAAAAATTTTATTTTGAATCAAAACTGAATGAATTGATAATATTTTTTTGAATTGATTTATGAATGCTTTGAAATATGTCAATAATGAAGAGAACAGAATATGAATATGAATAACAATAATGAAGTAAATATAAAATATTATATAATAAATGAGTTTTTTGAAAGTTTTCTTTTATGATTACAAATGATGTTCACTTTAACTCATTTTTAGAATAGTTATTCATTTGAATATTTCTCTCATCTTTTAATGGATTTCATCTGTTTGTATGTATTGAAGGCTCTTATGAGTAATGAATGGTATCTCCAAAATAGAGAATCAATTGATTTAGTGTACGAACACTCAAATCATATGAAAATATTGGAGCAAAAGTGAAAAATATGAGCCAAGAGTTGCATAAAATTGATTTCTAAGCAAAAACGTTTCGTTTCAATACTCGGAGTGAAAGCTCTCACCTTTAGCTCAAAAACTTATACATTAACTGATTCCCTAAATCCCATTATGACCGCCATCTAAGCAAATGATAAATGATAGGAGAATTTCTGACCCAATAAAGTATGAGCCCAACACTTATCAAATATTGTGTAATCGTATCCATAGTGTGACCAAAGTCTCCAAATTTTCATTGGATGTGATCTCAAAAACATTTTCAAAACCTAAGCTTCGACTCATCGCAAGTGAAATGAAATATTATTTTATTATTCAAAGAGTATTAGAGATTAAAAGCAGAAAATATCTTTTATTTAATGCAATCTCAGTCTAATAGCATCGAATCAGAGGAATGGAAGCCATCCATAATCTTTCCGATTAAGTGAAAAAATATTATAATAAATTAATTAATAGTTAGATTAAATATATAATTAATTATTAAATACTTATTTATTTAATTAATTAAATTATTTGGTTTTTATTCGAAAATAATTTTTAAAATTCAATTCAATACTTATTTATTTAAAACTAATTGATTGAATGTTTAGTTCTTTGACGTCAAAAGAAATTAATTTCCAATTTCATCGCTCACTAAATCAAATACTCTTTACAAATGAAATTGGATGGGATTGAGCAAGTTCATTTTATGATTCTCTTGTAGTTCACCCGTTTTATTGCAAACTATGAGTAATTAGATCTTGAGAAGTGTTGGAACTAAATATAAGACACTTTCGGTGATTTCTTTTGGGACTTTTGCTTCAAAACTTTTTAGAAAGAAAGCCATTTAAGTGTATTTCGATTGATATTAATGTCTCGCAATTTGAAGCCCTTTATATAGAGTTTGTTTTGTAGCGATGAATCAGTTTTGCTTAAAAGACTCTTCACTGCAGAGCACAGCACTCGCTGTCAATGAAATTTGATACTGAATTGTGATAATGATGTCAACGATTTGTTAATAAATCAGACATTAAAAAGTTTAGACCAAAAAGTTTTAAGTTTTTTCTCATCAAAAGTAACAGAAAGTATAGTTTCTATTCTTTTTTCAATTGCACTAAGAAATAACACGAAATAAGTTCAAAAACTTAAGTATATATCTATTATATCACCGCATGAACTGTGTTCTCAAGTTTTATAACAGCTTTAACTGACGTCTTGTTATTAATCAACAGAAAAAACATTCAATAAAAAGAAGTAAAAAGTATTTGAGTTCAACAAAAACATCAAAATCATTGTTAAAGAATTGATTCTTACCTGAAATCCAGCGATTCGTTCGCTTTCCCATCCATTGACCAAAATTATTGTATTCAATATTATTATTAAAAGTGATACCAATTTATGAATGTTATCCATATTTTTACTTTTATTTATTATTTCTAAAGAATATTCTTATCGTTTGCTTTTTGCAAGAATTTTAAAATAATATTTTCTTTTCCTTTCCTTTCCTTTAAGAGAAATATTGAGTTTTTTTAGGAAAGTCTGAAATTATTATTATTTTGTGAAAAGAAAAGAAAATTCTTTGCAAACAGTTTTCTGAGGAAAGAATATACGAGTGAATGAAACTAAAGGTGGTCTCAAACTATACTGATGTGGATCTCTGTCAAGAAAAGCTTTTCTCTCAGTCCTCTAGTGTTTAGAGCGACGGCACACATGAGTTTGCGCTCAGTATATGACTTGTGTCTGTCTGTCAAATGTGTAGCACATTATTGAAGACATTATTGCGTGCGAAACCAACACTCCTTTCCCTCTTTCTCTCTATGTCTCACTTTTCTCGTATGACCTCAAAAATAGAGTACTTTTCAAGTAATGAATTTTATTGCTTATTAAGAGCCTTTTCGACTTAAAATCTGTCCACTAGTTAATTTTTTCCGCCCCTTCTCTATATCAGAATTTAATTCGTTATTTATTGAATAATTAATCGAAAACATTTTTCTGTGAAATATTACAGTTGAAAGTTGGGGTATATAGAAACAGTGGCTATTTTTTAGGAAACTTTAACTTTATAAAAGGAGTATGCTATCTGTTTCGATGGCCACCACGTCTTTAGTCTAAAAATTTGTTTTTTCTATTAAACTTCAATTTTATAATTAATTTTCAAATAATAGAATTAAATATTAAAATAAAAAACGATAGAAATAAGTTAATATTTTAAGGAAATCTCTTTTGTCGGGCATTTATTAGCTCTAACTCTCATCCGAAAGGATTGAGATTCGAATCCAGGTTCACCAATTTCGTCTTTTTTCCAAAGTTTTAAGATAAGTTAGTATTTGATGCTAAATTCCCACATAATTTTTGCAATCACAAGTGTGGCCATTTGGAGTGGTTCGCAGAAATATGAGGGCCATTTCAACTTCCGACTCAGCGGACAGCAGAAGACGGAGTTTGTTTTTGCCATTCATCCACATTACGTTTTATTGTCGTTTTATAGCCTTCTTTGATAACTTGTTTTTATGAATTGAAATATTTTTTATATTTTTTTCCGCTCAACTGATCCTCAGTTGAAATAAAGCAAACATTTCTCAAAAAAAGTCATTTTTCATTCAAACCATTTGTTTTGCTGTTAATTATATGCCTGAATAGAGTTCAATAATTCGTTATTAATGATCAAAATATTGCTAAAAGTATTCCTCAAAAAATAATATTCAAATTGAAGAGAGTTTTGGAGAGAAATGCATATCGAATGAACTGAAAAAATCGATTTCGTATCAAAACTGAAGACATTTCGCTTAGACTTATGTTTTTAGTGCGAAATTCATGCAAAAAACATATTATATATTCTATAATATAGAGTAACCGCTCATACAATTGATTTTGTTTGCATGAAATAAATGTATAGTCTCGTCAATCATCCGAATCATTTGATGAATAACTCATGTTTAACCTAAAGCAACAAAAAATGAAATTCAATTCTATTATTATATCCAAAGGAAACTGATTTTATTAGTAAAACTATTTATCAAATCCTTTCGTTTTCCTTTCGATAAAATATTTTAAACGAAAGACTGATTCCAAAGAGAAGAATATATTAAGAAAATTATGTCAAAGCGATCGCAATATTCCTAAAAGAATAGCGATTCCGATCACCATTTTTATCGACAGATCCCATGAATAATGATTTGAATGTATCTGCGATTCGCTGAGAATACGGTATCTCAAGAAAGTCTTTTTAGTAAAAGACATTGGAAACAATGGTTCATCCATTTTGATAGACAATGATATGGATTACAAATAAATCTCTTCTGTCTGTAGATTAGCGAAAATGTCTCTAATATTGACATCACTTCCAATAAATCATAATTTATGTCATGAAAAGCAAAACGAATCTCTTATTCAAATCGTATTTATGTTTGAGATCCCAGTAGTAGTCAGGGTATGTCACCCATACATCACTGACAAAGTATGCTAATCATGATCCAAGACGTTTTTGTTTTCCCATTCAGTAACTTCTGTTCTTATCAGCAAATGTTTATATAATTATACTTAAATTAGATCTGATATCATTTGAATCTTCAATTATAGCATTCAATGGAATGAAACGAATTTGTGAAGTTATAAAAAGTAGCTTGATCATCCCAAATACAGTTCTCATTTTTGAAATCCTTAAAATCCCTTTGAATTGACAATACTTTTCAATTTGAAAGCAATTGGTTTTGTTTATAGGTTTGAAAGAAAAATCGATTTAAATTAGTATTTTATCCTTAATTGTAAAGTTGTGTTTCGTTTGACACTCACTTCAATTGTGAGAAATCCAAGACTCTTAACAGTAAAGAAAAGACAGAATAAGTGTTACCCTTCTTCTGTAATACATGAAAACATAATTCAATTTTACTATAAATTTGAAAGTTGTGCTCAAATTTAGAAAATTACAAAATAAAAGAGCGAAAGAGTGCTCTTCATATGTGAATAAAAATATTGAGTCCATTAATGAAAGTTTCATTACATAAATCGTTTGAGTGTTTGTAGAGAAGAACTGATTGATTGTTAGACTCTTCCATAAAATAGTGATACTATTTATAGTTCAATACATTATTAAATGAAAAATTGATGTTTTGTTAGAGGAGTGTATAGTTTGCTGTAATCACTGGCACTAAAACCAATGTTTTGTTTTCAAATTATTCCCAATGTTTTGATTGAGAGTCACTCAGGCCTTAAGTAAAGCTCTCTTTTGATTTCAAATATTAATGAATTCTTTCGTCCATTCATTGAAAGGGAATAAATAAAATCAAGTCTTATATAAGTTGAGAGCATTTGATCCGTTATTATCAACAGAGTATAAGTTATTTATTACATAAACCAATAAATTAATAGATTTCTATGAAAAATCTCATTTTATCAAATAAGCCATTATCTAAAGGAGGGCGTAGGGCTCATATGGCTCATCATATTTAAGTGAACTCTCATTCATAGACAATAAGTTGAGATTAAATTTCGAGTCCACTTCTTCCATATGAAGACCACTTTTTCCAACTCGTTTTTGTTGGTATACTAATAATAATTGTATTTTCTTTAGCCATCATTTATTCATAAGAAGCACTTCTTCTTCACCTGTTCTTCACTGAACAGGCAGTGCTCTCAAGAATCATATTTTGTATTCATATTTTGTATTCATATGAAATGAATTTCATTTCGGTTCACTTTTTTCATCTTTTGTCGGCTTTGAATAATATTAGAGAAAATAAAGTATAGTTTGATTGCAAAACATCATGTATTTAAATTTGCATAACCATAACCATAATCATTCTCTTTCAGCTGAAATGTTAATCATCTGGAAGTCTTTGAAATATTATTTTAATGGAATATTTTATCCGAAATAAGAGATGAAATAAAAGATGTTAAAGAAGTGAAAAATATTTTGTATGAGAATATCTTATGGTTTGGGGGTATATATGGTTATACAGTTTGCATGTTTTATATGCGTTTTGATATTTTCATATCTCTGGATATTTTCAATGCAAAAAACTGATAAATGAAATCCATTTTACTTATTCTCTGATGGATTCGTTCAATGAATTCAGTTTTGAAATTATAAGAGAATTCCTCAAAGAATATCTCAGTTTTTGCTTTAATTAACTGAAAGAATGAATAATTTGTGAACTTATTAGTGATTAATGACATAAAGTCTGTTCAAATGGAGACATAATTATTGAAATTTGAAATTTTCGTCGCATTTATATCATTAATTAAATTCAGTTCTAATCGACTAATTAGTTGATTTGGAGAGACGCTTCATATGGAAAGCCTTTACTTTATATAATATGTGATTCAAATCATAAATTTAATTTAAATGCAGTTATTATTCGTAAAAATTTTGAAATTTAAATGAAAAGTTCAATTAGTGTTTCAAAATTCATTTGACAAATGAATGCTTTAATTGAAAGCATTTTCTAATGTTTTCATTAGTCATTTCTCTATTGATGTATTGGTTCTCATTTATTATTAACTCTTATATAATAAGAAATTATAGTTTTGTGTGGATTTCCAACTTTGATATCCAAACGGAAAGTTAGTCAAACCATAAGAGGAAAGCACTTAATATCGTAATTCATATGATTCATAAATCTTAAGAGTCATCTGAAAATCTATACCATATAATAGTTGTCTCATTAATTTCAATAAATGCAAAATTGTTTGCACCAATGATTTCCTCAAATCTATTCTCAAATTAATATTCCTCACGTTTTTCAATATTTGATTTCTTTCTTTTTTTAATTCAAAAGAATTATATTCTAACTTATATTTACAGAAATAGTGATGAATAATCAAATATTCAGAACTCTGTAGATTCTGTCTTATGATGTGTTTGAGTGTCTTAACATAAAAACTGTATAAATATGTCAAAGAAGACAATTCTGATGAGAAATGTCAACACAAATGACTAACAATTGTTTACGAATTGAATTTATTTGTTGAAAACGTACCGATTATTCAGTTGTGAATAACATTGTGTTTGTATTTGATTTACAATAATAATAGAGTTGACAGTGAGAGGAGTCCGTCATCTCTTTGCTGACTATTTGTTTTGTGAGACTCTTTTCCCTCCCATTCCTCTCTTCCTTTCGACGTTTGTTATCTCTTTTTGTTATAAGTTTTCTCTTTTATATTCTTATTCTCTTTCGATATATTGAGTCAATTCCTGCACACAATTATATACTCTTATATATACTCAAAATATATCTAAAGCAAGAAAAATCTGATCCACACTGTATTGAAGATTAAGTCAATCGATTCAAAATACTTTGGATCCACAATGACTTAACTCAACTGTTTATAAAAGAATATTTCTCTTATTTTTTGAGATTTTTTTTTCGTATTGAATGTCTGAAACTCTGGTCAAAGAGATGACAGAGTGTGCTGTGAAAGGAATGAGAGATAAGTTTATTTTATATATAAGTTTTATAAACACAAATAAAAAAGAAAATAAGGTTTGGTTCGCAATAAAGCTCTGGAGTTGTCTTTTTAGGTCTGACAGTATGTCTGACTCTTATTCTGTGGAAGTCTCTGAAGTGCACTAAAGATATGCTAAACTTCTCTTTATTTCTTTTCTTTGTTGAGATTTCAAGCAATAAATTTGAGAGAATTTCAGTCCTTTTCATATCATTCAAAAACTACAATAAAAGTTTGTCCTCAAATAGTTTCCAATGAAATACAAAATACAATATTTTCTGAAGTAATCACTAATTCCTCAAAAATCTCTCCAATTTCTCAGATATCGGTTTCTATTGAATAAGAATTAATTTATATCTCAAAACAGAAATAAAACTCAAATCCAGTGAAGAAATACATTTGAATTTTTCAGAAACCAAATCATATTTTAAGGACTTTTTTTATAAACTTAAAGAATAGAATATATTCTTCAAAATAAATAAGTTTTTGGAATCTATTGATCGAAGAATTTCTTCCTCTTTAATAAAAAATCGTTTCCTTTGAGTTTGAAAATAGAAATTTTATTCTTTGATTTCGATTCAGTCTTTTTGAAGAAATCCTTTTCAACAATAAATTCAGGCTTAAAATCGAAATAAATGACTGTCCGGTGCGATGTCTGTGCGATGTTTGCCATTTCTTTTCTGCTTAAAGTCTTATTTGCGAACATTTTTATGTTCACAAAATTCTATGCCTTTTAGTCTTGAAAACTGTTTTGCTCTTCACATCCGGATTCAGACAAAATCAAAGTTATATTACATAACAAATATATTTATTCCCTCCAAATGTCTTTTCCTTCCAATAGTTTTTAATAAAGTTATCAGAATTTCTGATTTATTTCAATAATAAAAATAAAAAATGTCTCAAAATATGTATTTATTTGTTGACTAAAATTAAATTACATTTTATGCGGCGATAAAAATGTTTACTTCTTTTCAATTTTCAAAACTTTTTTATTCTGATTTATTGCCATTTTTTTCATCAAAAGAGATTTAACTTCAATGAAGATTTAGATCATTTTCATGACTGTCCAGTGAGTATATAGATGAACATTTAAATTTAGCTACAACAATATTTTCACTGTAAATTAATCGCAGAATTTTCTAGATTATAATCGATTAGAAAAACACTGAATTTTACCTAATTTTTGTCACAAAATGTTTAATTAAAAATAATAAAAATGTGTGGGAATCACATTAATTGATATAATGATAGACAATTAGCAATTCATCAAATAACCCTTAATTACCAGAGAATTCAAAAATATATAAAATAATAGAAAGGATTAATTAGAAAATGGTTAATTACTTTTAGTGTTTCCTAGAATTTTATTAATTTTTATGAATTATCTAATATATCAGGGATAGTAGGAGTTGTCTACCTTTCCTCACTTGCTTAGTAAGGGTTAGTGTCTTAATTTAAAGTTAAAGTGATTTAAAGTTTGAATCAATTGATTGTCTGAAAAACTTTACATTTAATGGAATTAAATAAAAAATACATTAATTTTCATAAATTCAATAAATTTTGTACAAATGTTTTAATCAGTGATCACTCAAAGCCTCCGTCATCATCTGCTATACAATTTTGTGTGGGTTGATGCCATCGGGTTCCAGGAGCACATCCCATAATATGGATCCACCATCCCTTATTAGATCCCTCAGCAATATATTCACAAACAACAAACTTATGTCTGTCAGTCGGGTGCGGATACTTTCCTTGTGAGTAGCATTTGATGACCTTATGGTTTCCATTGTCATCTGTAATCAATTTGGTTACTTTCGGTTGTTCGGTGGTAACTGGTTTGGTGGGTTCGTGGGTTGTTGGGGCCAAAGTTGTTGGTGTAGTTGGTTTGGTAGTTGGTGTAGTTGGCTCTGTTGTAGGTGTAGTTGGAAGAGTTGTAGGTGTTGTTGGAAGAGTGGTGGGTGTAGTTGGAAGAGTGGTAGGGGTGGTTGGCTCTGTAGTAGGGGTAGTTGGCTCTGTAGTAGGGGTTGTTGGTTCAGTAGTAGGAGTAGTAGGTTCCGTTGTTGTCGGGGTTGTAGTGGGTGTTGTCGGGACAGTTGTTGGAGTGGTTTGAATGTCGGCTAAATTACATTCATATGAATTGATTTTGTCTCCGTTAAGCATAGAATGAACTCTATGTAAGAGTGGATAACTTCCTCCTTTACATCTATTCTTGAAGTCATCATTTTCAAGCGCCCAAACCATACCACCTGAAAGACCCATTTCTTTCAAGAATGCGATCTATAATTGAAACAAAGATAATAATTAAACTGAAGAATAGTTTTTGATAAATTGTCATACTTTGCAGGAAAGACTCTCCTGGTTATCAAATCCAACCCAAATTTCATCGTTATAAGCGTACGGCGCTCTATAATAGGGATCATATTTATTGGTCCATGCTGACTTTGTGTCCGTCAAATTCATCTCCAACTGACAAATCTGTTTAAATAATAATTAATTAATTAACAAAAACTCACAAAAAATCCAATTAAACAAAACCTCATTATATCCGAGAACACCATATTCTCCATTAATGAAACCTTTGGGTGACATTCCTTTTGCCGAATCATTTAAGTGATTTTTTCCCGCTTCCATAGTCCAGGCTCTTCCATAGAAGGGCACTCCCATAACCATTTTCTCTTTTTTGAGTCCGAGATCCAGATAATAATGAATCGTAAAGTTAACGGTAAACCACTTATGAATGTCGTCCAATTCATCGGGTCTTCTATAAAGTGGAGCGTTATGTCCCAGAATATCCTCCCAGGCACCATGGTAATCATAAGTCATCACATTAGCCCAATCGAGGATATCATTCAATTCGGGAACTTTTTCATATGCGGTATCAATAGTGGGTTTTCCGGGAGACATCGCTGAAGTCAAAAGAAAGCCGTGCGGTTCAAACGCTTCCTTCAGTTCTTTCATAAGAGTCATAAAATTTTGTTTATCGTATGGTCGTCCCAATCTATTTGCCGGGTATTCCCAATCCATGTCAAGTCCATCAAAATCGTGTTTTTGTAAGAACTCAACCGCACTCTTTACGAATCTGGATCTGTTTCCGGGAGTTGCGGCCATATCTGAGTACTTCTCAGAGCCCTCATACCAACCGCCCAACGCTATCATTGTCGTTAAGTTGGGGTTCTTTTTACGTAATTCAGTGAACCTCTTGTATCCCACTTAACAAACATTTCAATTAATTTTAATTATTTTAGAAAAACAATTGAAATACGAACTCAATTCAATGTCCAAATATGGATCGAACGCTACAATAGTCCAATTGTACTCGTCCAATTTTGCAAATCCATAATTGATATGAGTGCACAGTTCATAATTTACATCCTCGATTAAAAACTTTTCATTGGCATGATAATTGGCCCAACTACCAAAATAGCACACCAGACGATGTGGGTTTTTGGTGTAGTCATTGTGATCTTAACACAAATTTCTCTTTAATTTCAAAATTACTTTAAACCTTTTTTTACCTCTTTTGGCGGCTGCACTCGCGAGTGATATGAATGCAAAGGCCGAAACTATTACCCAAAGTTTGGCCATGTTTATTTTTCTTGCTTTTTAGTTAATGCCAAACACCAAAATGGGAGAGATATCTAACATTTCATGGCTTAAATCATATTCTTGAGAGTTTGTTATCAAAATCAAGGTTAAATCAAAGACCGTGTGATCCAAATACTTAAGAATTTGTCTATCATTTCAATTGTTTTTCTCACTTTATTGGGTAACTTATTTGGAAACTTTTGAAATACCGAAAATGCTATCGAGTTATGAATTTCACTCAAAACCACTTCAAGGATTAGATAAAAAATAGCTGTAATACCGAAGAAACCAATTCAAGAATCAGATACAGAATGACGAGGGTTTCTGATTAACTGTTTTGTGAGAAAACTTTTATAATAATATCAACTCTTTTGTTAATGTTTTCTGTGATTTACAAAAATATATTACATTTACTTCTTTTTGGAGACGGATTTGATTGTTCTCTTCATTCACTTAAGTCAATATACAAAATAAGATTTACATCAGATTCTGTTCAATCGTATCATAAAATATCTGATTATATAATTTGATAAAACTTACAAATCTTTAGGAATTAAGAAGTTTTTATCAACGAATTAGAAATTTCAATTAATTTCATCGATATATTGAAATTTAAGGTTAAAAATATATTGTGTAGGCATTATTGTGTAGCATGGTACCAATGTTTACATATATTTTTATTTAAAATATCTCTTCTGTTATCTCTATATTGAAATTCTAAGTTTTTTCAGTTGCGGTTAACATAGAGTGTACGCTATTTAAGAATTTTGAATGTCATGAATGTCTTCATATCATATTTAAAATCATTTTTGCGTTCAAACCATTTCTCCTGAGAGACTCATGTCTTTCAAGGATTCAATCTATAATCAAAGCAGTAATTGATTTCTTGATTTTATAATTTTGTTGTAAAACTGAAGAAACAGGAATTAGATAAAAGACCCCATTTGTCTGATTAAGACATTTTCTGAGAATACTTAATCATATCATCAAATTCTTGAGGACTCCTTTGATTTATAAATGAAATGATACGTTTCCATTGTCTATACACGGATTTGTATGTGCTTTGCTTGTCCTTGTTTAATTTTAATTTCATTTCATTAAAATTATACTTCAATTTTGAAAAATCAACACAAAATATCATTCATTCGAATCTAGAGATTAAATGACTTAAAAACTTTTATCAGAAACAACTGAATATCTGATCAACTGATGTTATAATAAAACTTTTGTTAGTTTAAATATTTTTTTCATTGATTTCAAAAATGATTTATTATTTAAATTTTATTTATTCCATTCGTTTTCATATTAATTCCTTTTCTTAAATTATTTGAAAAAATTTAATAAATGTTTGCCTTTATTTCAATAAATTGACAGAAATTTTGTTAATTTTATTTAATATAATATTTTTAAAAATAATTGATTTTAATTTAACTTTTAGTTATACCCATTTTTTCAACAAATTTATATTTAATGAAACGAAAACCTTATTTTAAAAAATTACACAATTTTTGTATAATTTAAGAAACAATTAATTAATGATAATTTGAAACTTTATTATTCTTCGACACAAGTTTGGGTGGATTGGCTCCATTTGGTTCCGGGAGCACATGACATAATGTGAATCCACCATCCTTTTTGAGTGCCTTCAAGAATATGTTCGCAGATAACATATTTATGTGAGTCTATCGGGTGCTCGAACTTTCCCTGATTGAGACACTTGAAAAGGTGACCATCAATCATTTTTGTTACTTTCACTTCTTTCTCTTCTTCTTCTTCTTGGACACAGTTTTGGGTGGTCTGACTCCATTTCGTTTTGGGAGCGCATGACATAATATGGATCCACCATCCTTTATTAGATCCCTCAGCAATAAATTCACAGATAACATATTTATGTGAGTCCACCGGATGCGGGAATTTTCCCGTATTGTAACACTTGAAGACGTGACCATCAATAACTTCTGTTACTTTTGGATCTTCAGCACTCGTGAGTGAAATAACGGCTAAGACAGAGACAATAATCCAAAGTTTTGCCATTTTAGTTTAGTTTAGTTTAGTTTACTTTAGTTTAGTTTAGTTGCTCTTTAAACGAATCAATACTGGATTCAATTCTGGAAATTCGTGATTTAAATAGTTAATTCTAGTTAATCCATAATCACTATGATAGTGGTCTATTTACAAAGCGTGTGATATTTATTGATTTGGATTAAACTAATTTAAATTACCTAAAATTATTAATTTTGAGACCAACTCTTCTAATTTAAAGATAAGATTAGTTATAAATTTATGGTAAAACTTAAGAAAACAGGAGTCAAAAATTGTAGATAATGAGACTCCATTTGTCTAATTAGGAAACTTTCTGAGAAAAACTAATCATATCAATTAAAAATTGAAAACTCCTGGAGTTTACAGATGAATCCAAGGCTACTATTTTTTTATTACTGATCTGAAACAAATTTATTAATTATTTAACAGAAATATTAAAACAAAAGAGTTGTCTGAAAAACTTTACATTTAATGAAACAAAATATTTATAAATAATTTACATTAGTTTTCAATTTTATAATCAATTTATACAAAAATAATCAGAAAAAACAATTAATTAATTATTAGTTGAACCCTCCGTCGTCATCAGCGATACAGTTTTGTGTTGGCTGATGCCATCGAGTTCCGGGAGCGCAACCCATAATATGGATCCACCATCCCTTATTAGAACCGGCGGCAATATATTCACAGACAACAAACTTATGTCTATCAGTCGGGTGCGGATACTTTCCTTGTGAGTAGCATTTGATGACTCTGTGATTTCCGTTGTCATCTGTAATCTGTTTCGTTACTTTTGGTTCTTCAGTTGTCGACGGTTTTAGAGTAGTTGGTTCAGGAGTAGTAGGAGTGGTCGGCTTAGGAGTAGTTGGAGTGGTAGGAGTAGTGGGCGGAGTTGTTGGGGTTGTGGTTGGCGTAGTTGGGGTTGTTGTTGGAGTGGTTGGGGTTGTTGTTGGGGTAGTTGGGGTTGTAGTAGGAGTTGTGGGGGTTGTTGTGGGTGTGGTAGGAGTTGTCGGTGGAGATGTTGGCTCTCCTCCCAATTTGCATTCATATGACTCTCTTCCGGCTCCGTTCAACATTTCATGAACTTTATGCAAAAGAGGGTACTGTCCGCCACCGCATCTATTTTTGAAGTCATCGTTTTCAAGAGACCAAACCATTCCTCCCGAGAGACCCATTTTCTTAAGGAACGCCAACTATTTTGCATAAATATTTGTGTTATTATCTCTGAGTCAATGAATCGAAGAGAAAGTTAACATACTTTACAGGAAAGACTGTCCATATTATCAAATCCGACCCAAATTTCTTTATTATAAGCATAGGGAGCGTTATAGTAAGGATCATAAGAGTTGACCCAATCATCAGGGCTCTTTTGCTCCATTTGACAAATCTGTGACAAATAATTAATTGATTTTTAATATTTAAATCAAATGTCTTTTTTGTCAATAATTACCTCATTATATCCGAGGACACCTTCTTCTCCTGAAATGAATCCAGCAGGGGACATACCCTTTGCCTCATCGTGTAATTTTACTTTAGTTAGACTCTGTAAACTCCAGGCTCTACCGTAGAAAGGCATTCCCATAACGATGTTTTCCTTCTGAGCGCCCAAATTGAGCCAATAGTTGACCGTAAAGTTAACGTTAAACCAAAACGAGATTTGGTCCGTTTCGTCGGCTCTCTTATAAAGAGGGGCATTATGTCCGAGGAAGTCTTCCCAACCACCATGGTAATCGTAAGCCATTACGTTAATCCAATCGAGTAGTTTATTTAGTTCGGGAACAATATATGCGGTGTCGATAGTTGTCTTTCCGGGAGAGACAGCAGCTGTCAATACATAACCTTCCGGTTCAAACGCTTCCTTCATTTCTCTAAGAAGAGCCACAAAATCTTCTTTATCAGTGACGGGATCTCCTAATCTACTTCCGGGATATTCCCAATCCATATCAATTCCATCGAAGTCATGCTCTTTCAAGAATTTAAGACAGCTCTGAACGAAAGCCTCTCTGAGTTTAGGATTCTTAGCCATATCTGAGTACTTCTCAGAGCCCTCATACCAACCGCCCAACGCTATCATTGTCGTTAAGTTGGGGTTCTTTTTACGCAAATTATTGAATCTTTCATATCCTCTCAAATCCCAGGTATTCTTCTTGTCGTCCAAATAAGGATCGAAGACTTCTATTTCATACGTGTATTCATTCAATTTGGCGAAACCATAGTTGACATGAGTGCACAAATTCTCTTCGATGTCCTCGATCTTGAATGGATCAGTCTTGTGATAGTTGGCCCAACTGCCGAAATAGCAGACAATTCTATACGGATTTTTGGTGTAATCGTTCCTATCTATAGAGCGAACAGAATATGAGATCTCTCTATAGTTAACTCAATTATTTTGAATACCTCTTTTAGGACGAGTCTTAGCACTGATGGCAGTGATGGCCACCAAAAGCACGACAGACAACAAAACTAATGATAGTTTAGTCATAATTGTAAGCTATTGACAACAGTTAACCAACTGTTGAGCCCAGAACTACAAAAACTGTGAATATGTCTCTAAAATACAGTTTTTATATGAAGTACCGAAAGGATCTAAAATTGAGTGTTTCAATCAATATCAAGGCTGTTTCACCTGAGCTATTGATACGATTATTTTTCGTTATTAAGATCCTTCTTCTCAAATGTTTTGTTTGTTTTCAGTTATTTTAATCAAATGTCAATTCAAATGATAAGAAACAAAGCCATGACTATCAGCAAAAGATTTTTGAAATGCCTAAAGTGTCACTTAAAGTGCATTTTAGCTGAATTGTAGCAGCATTTGAGCAATTGATCTAGCTCTTTTATCTCCTATTGTCTGTTATTCCTTACGATTAAAATATGCAATGAATTACATTTTAATTCTGTTGTGACTTAAGTCTCTTCATTATCTAATTTTTATTCTGATTTCGTGGAAAAAATAACAATAATTTGTATTCAAGTGATCACCGGTTGAATAAAGAGTTTTAATGTCATTCCTTAATCGCATCCACTTTAATAGCGTATGACTTCAGAGATAAGACATATTCAAGTGATTCGAATGATTCACAATAGAATTCCTAAATATCGAGATCACTCTAATGATAGTCAAATAAATTATATTTATATTCTCTCAAACAAGTTTATTGGTAAATTATCAAGATTGTTAATTAAAGAATTAGATTCGAGAAATTTTTGTTTTGAAAATTGACTTTTGTTTTTGGTTTCAAATGAAATCAATCAAAAGCGAATCAATTATTTTGAAGTATCACTAAATTAGAGGAGTTTTCCTCTGTTTGATAACTCGATAATAGTTTGATTGATTCAAATTAATCTTATCATTTAATCCTCAAGTATTTACTTTTTTCCAAAAACATTACATAAATAATGTATAAAGTTAAAATAGAACAAGGCAATTTTATTTTAAATAATAAAAATTGATTCGAGGACAAGTTTTAGCATCATCATTTTAGTGTTCTTGATAAAACTCACTGCATTTCAGAAATTATTAAAATGGAATTAAAAAGGCTGAAACCTTAAAGATATTTAATAAAATTAGTAAATAATAAAATATCAATAATATAGTCTAGGTCTATTAATGTACTTTAAATTGTATCAAATTGAGTAAACAAAGGATCAGAATCTGTTTTTGAATGAAAATTAGAAATTCAATGAACTCAAAAGCCTTTGAAAAGATTCCTCATTAAAATCGAAATTTAATAAAACGTTTATTATGTTTATTATTAATTATTAATACTTTTGTTTGATTTTATCAAAAAATATAAAACAGTTGCAATCAATTAAACATTAATTTAATAGTTTTTGTGAACTAAAAATCATGAAAACTTTGTTCAAAATTTCATGTCTGCTGTTTGCTCTTTTTGGGCTCTCGTATGGAAAGGTAATTCAATATTATTATCTTGATTATTATTTAAAATCAATCGTTAAAGAGATAGCTTTTAATTTTCTAAAATAAAGTTACAAAATAAAACATTTGGTAAATTATAAAATTCAATTTTCTCAGGTGGAGAGCAATGTTGGCAATATTTGGCCATACCCTCAATCAATTAAAATAGATGAAACATATTTCTCAATTGACGCACAAAACTTCAATTTTATATTAAAAACAAAAGGAAAATGCGATTTATTGGAGAAGACAATCGACAGATACCGAAAACTTCTTTTCCTCGAAGACTGTACTCTTGTCAGCAAAACCGCAGTTCAGAGTCTTTTCGATCAGAAAATAGATTTACCGAAAGATAACAATTTTAAGGGAAAACTGAATAATATAACGGTTTGGGTGAACCAAAACTGTGAAAATAAGCCACACTTTCAGATGAATGAAATGTATTCCATTGAAATCAATGAACAAATCGTTCAAATATTTTCTGAAAATATTTGGGGTATTATAAGAGCCTTCGAAACATTCTCTCAACTCATCAAAAATGTTGGTCTCAACCAATTCATAGTCAACACCACTTCTATTCTTGATTTTCCTCGTTTTTCTCACAGAGGGGTAATGTTAGACACTTCGAGACATTACGTCCCAATCAAAGAATTAGAACAGAATTTGGATGCAATGGCTTATAATAAGTTAAATGTATTTCATTGGCATATAGTAGACGATCAGTCCTTCCCTTATGTGAGTCAAGTATTTCCTGAACTCAGCCAAAAAGGAGCCTTCAATCCAAAGACACACATCTATTCAATCGAAGACATAAATCAGATCATTGAATACGGAAGAGAGCGAGGAATCAGAGTATTGGTTGAATTTGACACTCCTGGTCACACACAATCGTGGGGAAAGGGACAGACTGGACTACTGACTCCTTGCTATTCGAGTGGAAAACCAAATGGAAAATATGGTCCAATTGATCCAATTAGAGATTCTTCGTATGATTTTATCAAAACGTTGTTTACTGAAGTGATCACTCGATTTCCCGATCAATATCTGCATTTGGGTGGCGATGAGGTTGACTTCAGCTGTTGGGCCTCTAATCCAGATATACTTAAATTCATGGCCGCCCGAAATATAACCAATAATTTCCCAAAATTAGAACAAATATATATTCAGAAAGTATTAGATATCGTAAAGGCTTTAAACCGAAGTTATATAGTATGGCAGGAAGTCTTTGATAATGGGGTCGACATAAAACCCGATACTTTGGTTCACGTTTGGAAGGGTGGATGGGAAAAGGATATCTATAATGTCACCAAAAAGGGCTACAATGCTCTTTTATCTTCCTGTTGGTACTTAAATTATATCTCATACGGAACCGATTGGATTAAATACTATAAATGTGATCCACAAGAATTCGGGGGAACAGAACAACAAAACAAATTGGTTATTGGAGGCGAGGCCTGTATGTGGGGTATGTTGAACCATACATTACTCAAACTATTATATAGTTAATGAAAATATTCAATTAAAAGGGGAATGGGTCGATGCAACTAATCTAATGAGCAGAACCTGGTCAGTAATCTTAATAAATTTGTTTCAACCATTTTGACCATACTCATTGATATTCATTAATATTGATTAATAAGACCCATTATTCCAAAATTTGATTACAGGCCTCGAGGTATAGCTGTGGCCGAAAGACTTTGGAGTCCTAAAGAAATGAATGATCCGAAGGCAGCCAACAATAGATTCAATCGACAGCACTGTCTTATGTATGACTTTTAACAGTACTTTAGTATTTTGTCCACGTCTTAGGGCTCCTCTTTATGAGACAACTTTAATGCATAAATTAGATTACCTTTAGGATAGATTATTAATGATAACACCATTAAATTGTAATAGCTTAAATGACCCAGTGTAAATGTAATAATTTTATTACCCTCAGAGTGTCATTCAAATATTCAATTATTATTCCTATAAAGCGGACAATATTCTAATACTGAGACAATTAATCAAACGTTTTATTAGTTAATAAAATATTCTATTATTTAATTTAGGCAACAAAGAGGTCTTGTGGTTGAGCCAGCAAACGGTCCTGGATTCTGTCAGTGCGATTATGCCCTTTGAATTATAATTAATTTATATTATTTCAAATATTTGTATTTGTTTTCCGTTAAATCATTAAAAAGTAAAGGTTAAACAAAATGTCAATATATTAGATTCGGATCAAAATTATGTCAAATTTAATTATTTAATTATAACGATGTGATGCTGGAAGGGCTTGTTTTTGCTTGATTTTTTCTTGAAGGTCAGCTCAAAACTGAAAGGAGTGAAGAGTGAGGACACTATCATTTGAAAAGACTTTCTCTTCTTTTCTATTAAACTGTTGGCATATCTTAAGACGTTTACACTGTTTGCCACTCAAACACAGAATAACTAATGAGATGACATTCATTAGATTTTTAGATAAGGCGTAAAGTTTTTTTTCAAAGGATTTGTGTCAAAAGGGAATGTTTTTACTTTGACTTTAGTTTGAGTTTCACCTTTTCATTATCATTAAGTCTGATGCGGGTCTTATGTATTCAACTCTACAATTATACTCTATATATATATTGCAATTCAGTTCGATTTTAGTTCTGCAAATCGAAAGGTGATTTGAAATGAAGTTTTCAATTTTATTCGTGATTTTTTGTTTAACTATAAACTTAGTCATCTCTAAGAAAATCCAAAGAAAATCGAAAGCATCCAAACCTTCAGTAAATTAAATTCTGTTTGATTTTTGGGTTAAAATTTAAAATAAGAGAAAATAATTAATACTTTTACAGATTTACAGTAATTTTTCAATTGGAGACAACTTATGGCCTAATCCTCAACTTTTTCGCAGTGAAGAAGCGTTTTATTTAATTGATCCGAAAAGTTTCGAATTCGTTCTAAAAACGAGTGAAAAATGCAATTTATTGGACAAAACTATTGACAGGTATTGGAAACTATTCTTTCTCGAGGATTGTTCTCTGGTCAGTGACAAACACTTTGAAACTCTTTTCAATCAGAAGAGAGAATTCAGTGAAGACAATAAGTTTAGAGGAATTTTACCGAAGATAACCATTGAAGTGATAAACAAATGTGAGACCGAACCGCATCCGGATATGGATGAGAGTTATTCGATTCGGATAACTGAAGACGAGGCAAATATTTCTTCTAAAAATGTTTGGGGAGCTATACGTGCCGTCGAAACCTTTTCACAACTCTTAGAAAATGTTGGACTCAACCAATTCATTGTCAATATAACAGAAATAGATGACTTTCCTCGCTTTAAATTCAGAGGTTTATTACTTGACACTTCCCGGCACTACATTCCTATTAAAAGACTCGAACAGAGTTTAGAGGCGATGTCTTATAATAAGATGAATGTCTTTCACTGGCATATAGTTGACGACCAGTCCTTCCCATACGTAAGTGAAGTGTTGCCAGAGATGAGCCTCAGAGGAGCATATAATCCTAAAACACATATCTATACCAAAGAAGATATAAAACATATAATTGAATTCGCAAAAGAAAGAGGAATCAGAGTTTTAGTCGAATTCGATACTCCGGGTCATACCTTAGCCTGGGGTAAGGGACAGTCCGGACTTCTCACTTCTTGTTATACAGATGACAAACCAAACGGTCATTTTGGTCCAATTGATCCAACAAAGGAATTCAACTATAAATTTATTAAAACACTTTTCACAGAAGTTGTCCACCGATTTCCCGACCAATACTTTCATTTAGGCGGCGATGAAGTGAATTACGACTGTTGGCGATCAAACCCTTATATCATTGAATTCATGAAATCAAAGAATATAATAAAAAAGACACAAAATATAGTAAAGAAATCAAACGAAGCTTTTCATAAACTCGAAGAATATTATATCCAAAGAGTGATAGATATCGTCAAAGAACTCAATAAAAGCTCTATTGTATGGCAAGAGGTGTTTGATAATAAAGCAAAGATTGAATCCGACACAATTATACACATTTGGAAGTTACAGAACTGGGAAAGTGAACTCTTCAACGTAACTAAAAGTGGTTATCAGTCTATTCTGTCCTCATGTTGGTATATCAATAAGATTTCTTATGGAACCGATTGGCATAAGTACTACACCTGTGATCCGCACTCATTTAAAGGCAGTGAACAACAGAATCGATTAGTAATCGGTGGCGAAGCGACGATGTGGGGCAAGTCATTCATGTCATAGCCTTTCATAATCTTGCGAACTATTAATTGGCTTTTATTCAGGTGAATGGGTCGACGCATCCAATATAATAGGGCGGACATGGTTTGCATTTTTAAATATATCGAAACAAAAGCCATTTAATTGTCTCTGATTTAGGCCTCGAGCCATAGCAGTGGCCGAAAGACTCTGGAGTTCTAAAGAAACAAGAAGTCCTTGGATTGCAAACCGAAGATTCAATCGACAGCACTGTCTTCTGTATGATTTAAGACATTAATTTATAAACTAATTATTTCTTATTTTTAAAGACAAAAGAGAGGCTTAAGAGTGGAACCGTCTAATGGTGTGGGCAGTTGTCAGTGCGATCATCTTCTTTGAGACAAATAATTGACTGAAATTTAATTAAATTATTTTTATTTTAAATTCAATTCTTTTATTCATTTATTAATTTAAGACAATTTATATTCAATTGAATAACAATTTAAGACATTTAAGACATTATTACGATTAGTCGGACTTCAAGTCTAACTCAAAAGGGTTTAGAGATTAGGCTCTCATTAAAGACAAAAATCGATTATAACATCAAATGCTTAAAATCGGAGACAATTTCGCCCAAAATTAGTTCTTCTGTTGGGAAGCGTTGACCACCATTTGGACCATTGTTTCGAAGTCAGGGAAGGAATTGGTCTTTAATTTAGAGTAAACCAATTGTCCGTTAATTTTAACTTCAAAACTGGTGGATCTTCCCTTAAACCCATTGATTTCGGCTTCAGGTACTGACTTAAGGATCAGTTTCTTCAATTCCTCAAATTTTGGGCCATAATTTCATTTACCGCAATACTCGACCTCCACTTTCACTGCCATCTTAGTGTCCAACTTCTTCTTCGATTATTATTTAACTGAATTCAAATGAATCGCTTTATTCGCAAAATAACTGTATTTTAGAGGCGTTTAAGAGTTTTCATAAATCAGACCAAAAATGTTATCAAATTTGAGTGAAAACGTCACTAATATTACAATAAAACAAAGTTATCATTACTTTTACCATAAAATATGAGAATTTACTTTTGATTACCATTTATTTGCTTAAGAGGACGAGAAGGAGACCAAAGATGATTAAATGGACCAATTATTCAATTGTAACCAATAATATTATCTTTAAATTCTGGTGAGAATTGCTATCGAAATGTACTGTCCTTACAGTTTTGTTGCCATAGTTTCCCACTAATAACACACAATAAGTGAAAAGATTGTGAAAATAGTGCCCTCTTTTTGATTATAAATTCACAATAATTTAGAAATTAATTAATTTTAAAATAAATTCAAACAAAAAGTGATTTATTAATAAAATTGAGACAAAAATTAAGTAAACAATTATTACGATTAGTCGGACCTCAAGTCTAACTCAAAACAATTTAGAGATTAGACTCTCATTAAAGACAATAATCGATAATAACTTAAATCAATTTAAAAGAAAATAATTTGAGCGAAAATTAGGATTTGTTGGTCTGAGAGGCGTTTACCACCTGTTCCACAATTGTCTTAAAATCGGGGAACCTATCGGTGTCTAACTTGGAGTAAACCAACTGTCCATTGATTTTAACCTCAAACGCCTTCTTTCGTCCGCCATTAAACCCATTGATATCTACCTCAGGAACTGATTTTTTGATTAGTTTTTCCAGATCTCCATATTTTCGCCGATAATATCATTGACCGCAATATTCAACCGACACTTTAACCGAAATTTTATCCTCTGTTTTGATTTTCTTCTCTTCACTCTCTTCTTCTTCTACTTCTGATTTTGCATTTACTTCTTCTTCTTTTTTAACTCTACTTCTAGTGGCCCTCTTCATCGTTATTAGGATTAGTTGAAGACAAAGCAATCAATTATTTAATTTTAAATAAAAATTGTTTTTAATAACAAAAATCAATTCAAAAGTTGTGTCGAAAAGGGGTCAGACTTTTAAACAAAATATTGAAATACAGTTTCGTTATATTTTTATAATATTTTATTATTTATATTCAAATTCTTATTTCAATTTGATTTACAATTATTTAAATTTTATTTATTTTATATTCAATTAAAATTTACAAACAAATTGAGAATAAATTAATATATTTTAAATTATTAATTAAAATATAGGGATTTTATATGGAGGCATTCCTGTATTATTTGGTTGCCATAGTTCTTATACAAACTTTTAATACAAGTCTCACTATTTATATTTTTAACTAAAAGTTTTGAAAATTATTAGCTTTAAAAGAATATTTAATCCTTAAACCCTTTTTAAAATTTATCCTTCTTTATATTAAGCTGAGAATAATATTGAAAATCTTAAAAAATGGTTAAATTTAGTTAAACCTATTATTTTAATCTAAGTTTGACTGTAATCGCATAATCTTATACATGGTTTGGGGCCAAATGCATACAAACGATAATAAAAGTGAGAATAAATGGTTAAGAATTAACTCATTCGCAGACATCGACTGAAAAGATGTGAAATAAAATGAGAAATAAATTCAATTAAAAGACTTATTATTTGATTAAATAATTGAACGAAAATACAATGCATTTGGACGTCGAAAGCGGGAAACCACTGGTGAGGGGACACACCTCTACTCAGACCACAACTTCCATCAAAAGAGTATTATTTTTAATTTTTATTCAATTGTTTTGATTTTTAATCTTTGATTTGATCTTCTCTTCCATTAGAAGTGGAAATCAATGCCACGATTTGCAAGACTTTATCTGACAATTGGTGTCATAATAACCATATTTTTCATTCTTATCCTTTATCTTCCGAAAAGCGATTCTTCACTAGAAATTAATGACAAATCCGATGAAACACCTCTTCGACTGATATCTAAAGAAAGCACCAGAAGATCCAATGAACAGATCATTAAACCAGCAATTGATCCAAATATAGACACAAATAGTAATAATAATATCAATAAAAATAATTTGAAAATAGAGGACAAAGAGTGGACAACAAATGGACATCGAATGATGGGAACAATCGATGCCTTAACTCTGAATATATTCAAAGAATCGGCTCAAAGACATCAAAACAGTGAACAGAAAGCAATAGTTGAGGCAACGCTCCACTCGTGGAACGCCTATAAATCGTACGCCTGGGGGGCCGACCACTTAAAGCCTATCACCAAAACAAAACACAATTGGTTTAGTGTTGGTCTCACTATTTTAGACTCAATGGACACACTTATAATGATGGGTCTCGAAGAAGGTCTCAAACATTGATTGGAATTAAATTTATTTCAATTTTTAATTATTTGTTTTTTAATCGAAAATCTCTTAGAATTCAATTCAGCGCTCAATTGGGTTAAGAATGAGTTGAGGTTTGATATCTACAAAGAAGTCAATTGCTTTGAAATGACTATAAGAGCTTTGGGTAGGACTCAGACCACTGAACCACTCATTTGATATTCTAATTGTTTGTCAATTCTAATGTGTTTACAGCGGGTCTGTTGTCTGCCTATCACTTGACGAGTGAACCGACAATACTTATAAGAGCAGCTGATTTGGGCGAACGACTCATCCATTGCTTTGATTCTCCCAAACATTTGGTGCCTTTCAGTGATGTTAACCTCAGAACAAAGAGCGCAAAGACACCCAATTGGTCACCCGATTCATCCCTTTCCGAAGTATCAACGGTTCAGTTGGAGTTCAGAGACTTAACATATTTGACGGGAATTAATAAATACGAGGTTTTCATCGATTTTCACGTTTTTATCATTTCTTTCAATTATTTTCTTTAATCTAATTCTTTGACAGAAATTGTCGTTTCGGACGTCAGAACACATCCATAACCTGACCCTTCAAAGTGGAAAATATTTGCTTCCAATGTATATAAACCCATATACGGGTCAATTAAGTAGAGGAACCATTACTTTGGGCGCCAGAGGGGACTCCTATTACGAATACCTTCTGAAGCAATACATTCAAACCGGTATTAAATGGCTTAAAGAAGATTACATCAAATCAATGGACGAATTGCAGAAACGACTCGTCCGGACAACCAAAGGTCCCCTGAAGTTGACATTTGTGGGGGAAATACTACGCACTGCCAGCTATAGTGATATTCATCCGAAAATGGATCACTTGGTCTGCTTTCTACCCGGAACTCTGGCGCTCGGATATTACCACGAAGTGCTCAAATCGCCTAAAATTCGCGGTCATTCTGTTTCGGATGACTCGACATTCAATGAACACTTAGTTTTAGCGGAGAAGTTGGGGCGAACCTGTCATTTCATGTATAACCTGACAAAGACTGGACTCTCTCCAGAAATCGCATATTTTGACGAATCGGGGAACGACGACGAACTACAGATAAGACCCGCAGACGCTCACAATCTTTTGCGGCCGGAGTTCGTGGAGTCGTTGTTCTACTTATACCACATCACAGGAAAACAAATATATAGGACGTGGGGCTGGCAGGTAGACCCCCTCAAAACCCCTCCTTTTATTGATTTAAACAATTGTTTTTTGAAACAGATTTTCAAAGCCTTCGAGAAATACACAAAAGTGTCTTCGGGTGGCTTCACATCCATCGATGACGTGAGAAATCCAGACAATGTTCGGCCCAAAGATATGATGGAATCGTTTTGGTTCGCAGAGACTCTCAAATACTTGTATTTATTGTTTTGTGACGACAAACAAATAGTCACTAAATTATTGGACAGTTATGTGTTTAATAGTGAGGGACATATACTGCCGGTCAGGGCTAATGTCTAACAGAGATTAGATTTATATCGCAATACATTTCGATTCGATTTTAGAGTCCTTTTTATGTTATTTATTACTAATTATTAATGAATTGTTTTTTAAGCCATTATTTGTTGCAAATTATCCCTATTTTAAAGTCAAAGGACCGCCAAATGTGTCAATACGTCCGCCGAATAACAGAATATTCTTTATTTACATTCAGTTCTTATAACAAAAAAATACTTTATTTATAATATTTTCAAAACATTTTATTTAATTTCACTGAAATTCAGTGTATTTTCGATCATTTCTTTTGATTTATACTCAGGGAAGAAGATATGTGGAAATTAATCCTTTAAATTTATGAAAAGCATACACACAAAGAAAAATACAAAAAAAATTAAAATCCAATTGAAATATTAACAAGCAAACACTAACATATTGAAAACTGTATTTAACTTAAAATCAGTGGTTTCGTCGATTATTAGACCGATTTTATTGGTTCCAATTAATTTGCGGACTTTATCAATCATATTTTTGAACACTGGGTTCACATAATTTTGCCTTAGTGTTGGAGCTTCCGGGATGTTATGATTTGTGTATTCTTTCAAAAAGTCTTTCAAAACTTTATTATTCAATTTATGCAATGGTATGTCTGCAGCCATAAAAGCAGTTGTCAAATCAGTGAAGAAATCCTTTTGACTTTTAACAACAGATAAATCATCTGTTGATTTCCTTTTGTTTGAATTTTTGTTGAAATTATTCAGATGTCTGTCCCCTTTTATGTGTCGTTCCACTACATATCTTCCATGTTTTAAATTAAAATCACTGAAAATATGATCACAAGGTATACATCTTAACTTCCCTGATCGAATGCACAGATCAGTTTCTTCTTCACATAATTCAAACATAAGATTTCTCACTTTTTCCAATTCACTTTTTCCATTATTTTCACTATTACTTTTATTTAAAAATTTTAAAAACTCTTTATTACTCATTTTAAAAATATTAGTGCACTATTGGAATAACAAAATCAAATGAAATGATGTCTTTTCTTTTATACTCCACTATCAATTATGAGTCCTCGTTAAGTACGTCTATCTTTCCTATTGGTTTGTGATTTGGACACCAGTTTGAGAGGATTAACTTTTTCTTCAAAATTAATCTTTAACACTTATCTTAATCCTTTCAAAATTTTCTAAAATATTTTTCAATTGTTGGTGTTTTGTGTGTATTTCTTTTGTTTATTTAAAGGATTATTTTCCACATATCTTCTTCGCTGTTTATACTCAAAAACAGTAATCATTTGCGTCTCTGAAGGACTCCTTCACTCAAATCATTCAAATGATTGAAATCTTTTATTTATATTTATATTTATATTTAAATCTCTTTTTAATTTTAATTCAAAATTTAATTATTAATTAATTTTTTTAATCTTTGGCTTTGATTTGAGTGTTGGCTTTGAAGGGATGGCAAATGGTTTCAATCGACTAATAAACTCTTTGTTCAAAATAATAGCAAAACTTCGATAAAATATTTATTATTTTCACTAATTTTGTAATTTATTATAGAATTAAATATTTATATCAATTTTTAATTGATTTCAAATTAAATATAAAATACAACACATTTTTAATACATATAATCGTTAATCCAATTAACATATTTGGAGACTTCAGTGTAAACTCCGGGCCAACCGCTTCTGCCGCAGGTATTTGTCCCATAACTTATGATTCCGACTAAAATTGCTTTATTATCCTTTATTTGAATGACTGGTCCCCCAGAGTCTCCCTAAAAGTTACATAAAATAAATAATTAAGAATTTGAAACTCAATTGGAAGAGAGGGGAACATACAGAACAAGAGTCTTTTTCTCCTTCATTTCCGGCACAGAATACATAATCAGTAATTTTATGTCCATATTTCTGACGGCAGTGATCTTGAGTAGTGACGCGTATATCTACACCTAATAAGACTGTCGAGAGGTCTGAGTGATCATGAATTTGTCCCCAACCGGTGGCGGTAACCAAACCCTTGAGATGATAAAACTCTTGTGGCAAACAAACACTATTTATCATTCCTTTCGATGCCTTGAAGTTTAATTCACCGCTTATTCGCAATAAAGCGATGTCGTGTTGGGGTGGGTTTCTGCTGTAGTGCACAGGAATAATAATTTCTTCGATACTATAGTAAAGACCACCATGGTCACCTTCCATTTCGATACCGTGGTCTGGCAAATGAATATGATTAGTTCCGACCAAAACCTGTGCTGTTATTAAATCTAATCTGAAATATATTTAACGAAAAAATCAAAATAATTTAATTGTTTTATTGTTTTGATGGAAACCCACGAATCGACGCAATGCGCTGCCGTCAGAATCCAGTTTTTATTGATGATAACTCCGCCACAAACGTGATAAAGACGTAGATCTGTTGTACGAATTTTCTGTAGGGATACCATCCACGGGAACTCTCCTTTGAGGGCTTCTCGTCCTCCGACAATACGATTGCCATAATTGTGAATATGACTGACTCCACACTCATCCCTATCAAGAGAATGCACTCCAAGTGCTAAGAATATGAGAAACACTATGTTTTTCATTTGTTTCAATGGTTTTCTCAAATTATAAATGAATTGAATTTATATCGAAACCAAGTTTTTATAGTCATTTATAGTCTACTCCTAATCCGGGATTTGTTTGATTTGTCACAAATTATTTACAACTGATTTGTGTATTGTTTTCATAACATTTATCAAAACCAATCGGTATTCCTCTTGACTGACATTTAAGTCGAGTTAATCCAGGAATGACATGACCTGCGATGTGATGTAATGCAAAGTCAGTATACTTTGCGATTAAACAGAAAAATGCGGACCTCTTGCGAAGACACCATCGAATGCACTTATACTTGTATTATATCTTATATTTTATCTATAAAACTATTTCGATGTAATTTCAACCGTTTATAAGGAAATATTCAATTGTTTGAATCAGGGTTGGAAAGAAGAAGGGAGAAATAGATCTTTTACAGTTGAAAGGATTTAGAATTTTGACCTGTTGACTCTTTAGCCAACATTTTTTCATGAATTTTATCATTGCTTATACAAGTATGTACAATGTATTTGGTCAATTTAATAAGAATATGAACAATACTTCAGTTAACTCTTTGTTAAACTCCTTTTTAAAACCTAAGAGAAAGAGTTTGCCCTTCTCTGGTACGAACAAAGGAATTCCATCAGCTTTCAATATTGCAGAAAAGGGTTTAAGAGACACTTATATGAAATTTAGTCTTAAATTATTAAGAAATCTATAATTTGATGAAACAATTTGTTGAGAGAAAATCCCGTTTTTTTTCTTCACATTTATTTTAAGATTTTAAAAAAATAATTCTATTATTCGCTGTATTTTATTATTTATATATAAATTGTTTTGTCATTCATTTGAATTTTGGGTAAATCTAGACTTCCGACGAGTCAGTCATTAATAATAAATAAATATATTTAATCTAGATCAAATTTATTTATTTTGAATGACTCGCAAATTTCAAGACTGAATCAAAAGAATTGAGAAATTGGGACCGGATTGTAGTGACGATTGAATTATTTCAAAAGTTTTGTAATGAAATGAAATGTTATTAATGAAGTGAAATAACATTAGTTTGTGTCAAATGAGAGAAATATTTGCAAACAAATTAACCTAAAATTGAAATAATATTATTTAATTGAGAAAAAAGCACTTGAAATAGCTGTTCAAATACAAAGATGTGATACTGGAGTTCCTCGATTATGGTTTTGTGATACTATCCGATAACAATATCAAATGAAAACCAATTGTGCGTTCATTTCAGCACATATGGCATATAATTCTTGATTTCTTTCTTATAAATCATATTCTTCTGTAATCTTCTCATTAAATATAAGAAATCAAAGAATTCGTTTCCAGTAATTAAGTATTCAATGAAAGCTTGAATTCTGTTCTGTTGTCTAATCGACTCTTCTTAAGTGCAAAACAACTAATTGTATGGGAATTATATGATAGAAGAATATAATCTATAAATCATAAGTGCAGTCACTCGTACTTTAAGGTGAGTTTGAAATAATCGATGTTTTATAGCAAAACAATTGATAAAACAGAAAAATCGGAACAAATACTGTTTGTCCTCAAATATATTGATTAACTCTTTCATACTCTTTCATATTTTCCTATAATATTGTTTCCAATTTTATTGGAAATTAAAGGAAATGAAATTACAAACAATAATTATTTATATTAATCTATAATTTGAAATATCTATGAGAATAATGACTCCAAGCGTTTCAGTCGAAACATTAAAATTGAAAGATAAAGACTTTGTAAATATCATTTATTACTCTATTTTCTTGAAACGGAATTCAAGAAATTTCAGATTAAATTCACATATATTTGGTTTATGACAGTCTGAGAGGAAGAGCACATTAGTTTAGTGCTGTGCTCTATACTGCCGGCTCTATAATTCGAAATTAATTGTAACCATTATCTGTATTAGTTGTCAGTCATTCTCTAACAGTCTTTTTCGGGATAACTTCCCGACACTGAATTACATTATCATCTCTAAAGTAACCAATGATTTGTTTTTGATAACATTATTATATTATTATATTTTAAATCCTTTAATCATTTAATCGACGATTCATTTGTTAGAATATTGTCTTCTTTGAAGTCAAGTGAATAATAGTCTGAGACTTGCAATAAAAAAAATAATTTTGTTTTTGCAGTCTTTCACATATTTTGTTGAATAATGTCTGCAGTTTTGGTCAGAATAACGATTCCCACCAAAGATTTCGAAACTAAAATCACTGAAAATGAAAATTTGGACCCAAAAAGACCTATAAATGTCATCAAAAGGAGTATAAGTAAACAAACTTTTATTTTCTTATTTTATTTCTTAAAATTTTATTTATATTTAATTTTAAAACTAATTATTACTTTACGTCTTCATACAAAAAGTCTAAATCATTTTATTTCTAAAAATATTTAAGTGAAAAATTATTTTAAATATATTAAATAGAGTAATAATTATTAATTAATTATTTTAAATAATTTGCATTAATTTTCCTAAAGTATTAGTAATCTCAATAATTTGTTTGAATTGATTTAGTAATTATTTTTGAGTTGATTCTGAAAATCTTTTTGATTCGTTAGGATTATACTTTATAATTTGAACATGATAATTTAATAAGCATGAACTTGATCATTGATAAGATTTTGCATAAATTCATATATTTGTTAAATGTTTTATTAGCAATATTTCACTTTAAATAAGATAATTTGAATCAAGAAATAACCATAAATAAGTCAACAATTGCTTCTTATATAAATTACTTCATTCATAAAATACTTTAATCTACGCATTCGTTGAAATGATTTTATGATAATTCAATAAAATTCTGTGCCTTTAATCAGAAACTTATATAATGTATATGATGTATATTATATATATGATACTGATTAATTTAGTTTCAATATAATTTTAGACAAAATAAGAGTTGCCTAATTTCTTATGACAATTCTAAGAATGAATTGAATAAGATTGAATGAGTATGAATAGTCCCAGTTTTTCCAAGACTTTCCACAATGAGATTTGGATTCAACAAAGTTTTATTATTCTTAATTTTGGACAAATTGAAAACATCGAAATGATTTGTTTCAAAGACAGAATATTCTTGATCTACACCTATAGTGTTAGTGTTGATATAGTGTTAAAGACTTGCGATCATTCAAGAGTATCTCACTTCACTTTCTGTATAACATTGTAAATTGAAGCCTAATTATATTTTTTCTTGTGGTAAACAATTAAACTTAATGAGCTAAACAATTAATGTAATGTAAGGTAAAATTAAAAATATTTATGACTTGAATTTCTATTTGTTTATCAAATGATAGGATAGATAGCATTGAAACTAATTTGTTTGTCGTGTGTCTTATCTATTGTATAATCTTTTGTCTCAAAAGTTATAAATTCACCAAAACTTGTCTTCAATTAAGATAAAAGTTTATCAATATTTTCATATGACTCCACTATAATAGTGACTCTAATTTGAATTTATTGTATTCAATCTTTGATTTATTCCAATTAGAGATAAACAATTCCAATCAAATATTCAGTCCATTTGTAGATTACTGAAAAAAACTAACTAATGTACATTCCTATATTTACTCCTAAAATGTGACTTACTTTGTTTGTATATTGTATTATAGGTGAATTACATACAATAAACGAAGCAAATGAAAACTTAAATAATGAATATCGAAACAAAATCAATAACACAAAAGAACCCTGTCTTGAAACGGTATATCAGATTGACCATGTTCATAATTGGTCATTTTTGTTCGCTTTATATAATTATTTTTTGATAATCAGATAATTAAAGAATCGTTGCTTGAATTGGGAATAGAAGAAGATGTTTGGCTGAATACAAAAAATGGTAACTATTGTGAGATCTCGTTTACAGTCCATCTCGAAGATAGTGATGCAGTCATTCAATACATAAAATCGAGATTATATAGTATAAGTCTGGAACATCCCTCCACTATTGGGTCAGTCTTTTGAGGATTAAATAAAATATTTTTAATCTAATGTTTATTCAAATTAATTCAGAATAATTCCATACTCTTTGTTTTGTTATGGAGAAGATCTGGACCTTTTGGATGATATTCCTCTCGAGTAATTATCTTAATTAATTTTAATAATGATAAAATTGATCTTTTAATTAGTGACAATTAATAACATCGTATTAAACATAAATATTTTCAAATTTTAAGGGAAGAAGAAAAGGGACCCAAAGAAGGGATGAGAACATTGAGTAACTTTAAATCGGATCAAAATTCATTTTTAAAATCAGTTACTGCGAGACTGACTGTCGCACAGGTATAATGTGATTCTTCACGACATTATCATTAGTTAATTCTTATACAATGAGGTCGTCGATAATGTGAGGAGTGGGGCATCTCTTACATTCGACTTCGTTTGTTACCTGACATTCGCCTCTTGGATCGCAGCTATGGGTCTATTAGACAATAGTGTGATCAGTCTTGTGGCCAGTATGTTGGTCTCACCTATGATGGTAACAATATTCTCCAATACTTTTAATTATCACATAATTAATAATAATTGTTATATAAAGGGTCCGGTAATGGCAATGACTTTCGGGACAATCATAAAGGATGGTTCGCTCAGACGCTTAGGATTTAGGAATTTAGGCGTTTGTTTCGCAATAACTATTATTTTTGGTAATTATTATATATTTTATAATCAATGACTCAATTGAAGACTGGTTTAGGCTATATATTCGGCGCAATTGCTCTTAACTTCAAAGACGATTGGGCTGATCAGGAGTGGCCGACAAATATGATGCGTGAGAGAGGTCTTCCAAGAGTTGCGTGGGTGGGAACACTCGTGGCATTTCCTTCGGGCTGTGCTGTTGCCATCTCATTATTATCTGGAAATGAGGCATCACTTGTAGGAGTGGCCATTTCGGTGTCTCTATTACCACCGGCTGTCAATACAGTAATTGAATTAAAATCAATTGATTCTTCAATATTAATGTCATTTAATAAAAGGGTCTTTTGTGGGCCTATTCTTCACTGATGGCTATTCGTTCAATTGGTGAGGACCCGATCAACACCAGTTATCCTTCGGGAAGGAATTACACAAATTTATGTAAATCATTGACTCCAGAAGAAAAATATACACCATTTTACAATGATAATATGGCCATTGAGACAGCAATTCTGGGATGTCTTAGTCTTGTTCTTTCCCTCATTAATATAACCAATATATTTATCGGTGCTTTACTTCTACTAAAGGTTTGAATCAATGTTTGATTGAATGAATGAATACATCAAACAATTATTATTGCGTTCATTAGATCAAAGAGATCGCCCCCCTCTCCACAATGTCACCCAATACAAGACGCTTCTTCCAGGAGGACATCAAAGTATGTTTTGAATCATTTTTAAATAAAACTGAAGATTCCTTAATTCATTCCTAAAGATTGTTCGCGAATATAATGCAGAACACGGAAGTAGTAATGAAAATATGGGCGAACAGGTCTTAAAGGAATGGGCGGTAATTAAAAACAATTTATTAATTATTTAAGAGAATCTCATTAAAAGAATCTTTCAGGATATGAACGGAATTGATCCGAACGAGTTATTGTCGGACAGACCAGAAGCTCGGGTCACACAATTTCATACACTCAATGATATTGTACGCGATGTAGAGTCAGATGATGTCTACCGATCGATAACAAGAATCCGACAAAACGCTCACAATGTATTAAATGTTACCACAAATTATATTCTTATTATTATATCTGATCTTTAGGGGGATTTGATGCGAAGAATGAGTCAAAACCTGTTTCAGCCGCCAATCACTTCAAACGAGATTCGTAAAGACGGAAGACGTAGAAGTAGTTTAATATCAGTTAATATACCGAATGTCAGAGTGGCTGAGGTTGAGATGGGAGCCATCGCTAACAGAAGAATGAATGGTAGAAGAGGTAGTCGTTTATCGCAAATTACCCCAACATTTATGGTAAGCCACAGATGTTCTCTCTATTAGTATTAATAACACTTTTTGTCTTCGAAGCCAACACTTGAGGCCGAATCTGACCGCTTCTCAATGAGAGAGCCGTTGTCTCGACCGACGACACCGGTTGTAAAGATGCCACTTTCGGCTGGAGTTCAACCAAATGTCTTCACATTTGGAGATAACTTTTTCTTAAATGATATGAACCGTCAGTCGAGAAGAAACCGAAGAAGTAGTCATTTGTTGAGGCGTTCTCTCAATCATTCAGAACACTCGCCATACAGTCTTTGGCCGTCCTCTCGCGTATCGCCTTCTAGTATACCACGATTTGTGGTCACACCTGTCGCTGAAGATAATAATATTCCTGAGATTAAGATCGATAACAATAATTAATTAATTGTTTTCTCATTTGATTTTATAAACTAATTTATCTCTCATTTACTTCAATAATAAATTTTCATTTCTTTCTATCATTTCTTTTGTTTTGTGGAAATTCACACCAAAAGTGGCCAAAATTATGATCAAACAGTGCTTTCTTTGTGAGAAAATCTACAAGTCTTCCACTTTTATCTACATTTATGATGAGAGATATCAAGAATGAAACCTGAATCCAACCATTATTAAAATTATGTAAAAAATTGATCTTGGTTCTAGTTTTTATAGACAATTTTGATTAAAGACCATTAAATAAAATCTGTCGTTCAGTAAATTTCCAAAGGTTTGAACAAATGTTAAAATAACTTTCAGATAATTTTGATATTTTAAAATTAAAACATTAAATTTTGACCACAACTCTATTAATGACTATTTTTGAGACTTTTTCACAATAGAGTGGAATAAAAGTAGAGGTCATTCAAATAAAATTTATTTTTCACATTTATTAATGAACTCTATTTTAGTCAAAATAAAGCTTAAAATTGAAGAATAATTTAGTCAATACTTCGTTTAGTTCTCAAAATGTAGTTCTTTTCAACTCATTTATGCTTTTCTTTGTTTTTAATTAATTTTAAATACTTTTAAATACAAATAATTAGTGAATTATTTATGAATTATGGAAATTAAGGTAAGAA
>JAQIXD010000045.1:0-52457 GCA_034699985.1 Minunthozetes semirufus
GAGAGAGAGAGAGTCATATCAATGATAATTGAAATCCAATGCCTTTTGATTAATTCTAATGAAAATTGAGTCAAATATCTATCGATAGATGTATTTCCCAATCAATAAATTCTCGGAAAACTACAAAATGTTTGTAAATATAAATACAAATAAAATATTTATCGAATTTATGGACAAATAGCGGATATTAGTTAAACATTATTCCAAACGAGTGTTAAGTTTCCAGACCTTTCTATCACTTGTACCCTAAGTATAGCCAATGAGTGAACTCTGGAATAATTTGAAAAACAAATTCTTCTTATTTTTATTGAAATCATTTATTTTTCTTCATATAATTGAAGCAAAAACTGAGCGGAACTTCAAATACGAATAAATAGAAAAATAATTATTTTTTGCATAAATTGTATGAAACGATCAACTCTTTGATAAAACAGTACTTTTGAATACCATTGAAGTTTATTTGCATTTATTCACATATTTATTAAATAAATGGATAAAAATTATTTTATGAATATTGGATGAGTTGTCAAATGAGTTGACCCTCATCATCATCATCATCGTCAACAACAACAAGAGTAACAAAAGCCAATCGTCAGAATAATCAGCACTAATTAGGAATTTTGTTTCTGAACTTCCATTAAATATATTAATTTCCAATTGAAATGTGTTTTTATTTGTAAATTAATACCGAAAATAGATTTGTAGACAGAGTTTATGACCCTTTGGTTTATATTAATATTTAATTAAACTTTAATTAATAATTAATTCCATCTGAAGATTGGCTTTTATTTTAAGAATTCATTTGTCATTTGCATTGAGAATAAAGGCTTAGAACTCAATGAATGAAGAGATGATAGGAATGGGAGAGGAATGACTCAATCAATTTGGAGATAAAGTAAACAACACTTTAGTAATTTTCTTCCATTCTCTCTCTGAAAGGCTATTTTCCAACAGAATTATCAAAAGCCAAAGCAATTGATGAAAAATAAAAATAATGTTTAATAACAATTCCTAACTCTTTGATAGCTATGGGAAGGTATGGTAGGAGTGAGAAATAAATGGGAATTAATGTCAAGTTTATTGTGGAGAATGAAAGACAAAACCAAGAAGAAGAAGAAGAAAAGTCTGGATTGTATTGAAATGTGAGCAACAAAATGAGATTTTAATAGACTTTTGAGACTTTATTCGCATTTCTTATGACTATTACAAAGAAAAAATTGAATTCTGATTCTCTGTTATTATGTTTTGACATTCAATTGAATTCTCGTTTGGAGTCATTGTGTCAGTCATTGTGTTGTTATTATTATTATTCAAATGATAACTGTTTTTGATTTTAATGTATTTAATTGCGATCAATGAAAGGCCACAAATCAGTTGAATTGTTCCGAACACTAATAACAATATTCCTAATGTCTGGTATTTCTTGAGCCAAACCAAAGTAGTCGTCCCAAAACTCAATGATAGTGTTGAACATAAGATCACGAATAAATAAAATCTGTCTCTTCTCCAGAAGTATTTCATTTTTCACGATTTGATTCCAATTCATTGACTTTTGTCTGAATCTGATATCAATTGCAAATCATTTTGTTATACCGTATAACCGAACCAATGATTTTGTTCACAACATTCCTCAATATTTATTATTATTATTAGTAAATGCATTCTAAATGGAAATTGTTCACATCGTTTGTATAAACAAGGTAATATTACTATTGTAAGTATTGCAGACGAGAGGGTGATTCGAGTTTTTTCAACTGGATTTTTCTTTTTGAATAAATTAGTGCAAAAATATGCTGAGTGTTGTTGGAGTGTCTCCTGGAATGGTATTCAAAAACGTATTCCAGTGTTATATTGACAACAGTTTCCGTTCTTCTGTAACGATAGGAAAGACATAAAATTATTACCATTGAGTGAGAGTTTGAGAATTGAATGGTAATTATTTGCTCGAAGTTATTTACTCCTAACAAACTTCAGCCCAAACAACAAAAACACATTTTCACAGAGTTTGTCAGCAAAGCGTATCCAAATTAAATTGAACATTCAATTTGAACATATGATCATATGTCTAGTCTAGTCTTTTAATTGAATTATTCAGAATACTTGTCTGGTGGTAATTTAATTTTAGGTATATATTATTATTTAATTATCAGATTAGCTAGTATATTTATTTCTATATTTTTCAATACATTTTAAATAATTTAAATAAATTTTAATAATTGAGACAAAAGTTAATTTTAGTGAACCTTTTCATCGTAAATGTCATAAAATGTTAAGAGAAATAGTTTTGTTGTTAAGTCGTCAGTAATTTTGATGATTAATTATAAGAAAATATACTCTATTTAAAAAAACATACCTAATGTTAATTTGTATTAATTGCTGACAATTGTCTAATCATTAATTATTTTCTTCCACTCGTTATTACCATTAATTTCTTTTGAGTCACTTTTATCTCTCAATTCAATCATAAAATTTATTTTTCCGGAAATATATTCGTTGAGACAATCCTTGGTTACAATTTGACAATTTTAAGTCGAAGTCACAACAAATGACAAAGTTAGCACAATTAGCACAATTGACACTTTTCTAATTAACTCTAAAGTATTTTATATTCTTTGAAGTCATTATATTTGAAGGAATTTTTATCAATTAATACAGGAATGAGATTATTTAAAGGATGTGCAGGATATTGTTCAATCAGAAATAATTGTATAAGGAAATAACTCTATTGCAGTGTATATGAAAAATGAGCTGGTTTATTAGCTTTTATAGCCTATTGAGAGCATTCTCATGAGATTTAATCCAAAAATCCACTCTTTAACTATTTGTCAGACCCCCTATGATGGTGACGTTTGCTCATCCATGTATTGTTTGAGTGCACAGGTATGTTATTAATTGATGCCATTTATATTCCACATATTTATTGATAAAATTAATCAAAACATATAAATTAGATAAAATTCAATTGAAAAGTAAATCCAATTTTGTCGTCATCTAATTGGATGTATCGATATTTTGAAGATTAACTAGCTGATTACTAATGGTAAATGGAAAAGAGAACTAAATTAGAGCTAGATAATGAGTTTGTTGGAAATTGCAAGTTCAATATAATTTCAGTTGAATTTCTCGTTTGATTTTATCAGAAAATAGTGAATTCAATGGAATTCTTGTATTATTCTGTGGAAGACCTCTCAGACAAAGACCTAATAATAGTCAGAAGAGAATAAAAAATAAGTTTTTGTTGGTTTTTTGTTCCTTAGTTTTAATGCTCTCTTATATTGCTCTCCATTTAAGGCAAAGAGCAGTCAGTGTTCTCCAGTCAGTCGGTTGGAGCACATCCTGCGGGTCTTCGAACCGTTCAAGTAATACACGTCATGTGGTTTTCAATCAATTCAGGTGTGATATCATAGACTTTATTTATAGAAATGGGTGTTCTAAGACTGTTCTTAGAATGTTCTTGCTTATTCAATACTTATTTAATGCTTATTCAAAAAATAAGTTTTAGCGTCACTTTAGCTCAAAATTTATCGTTGATTTGAACGTATTTTTGTATACAAGACTTCAAATTAAATGTTTTTCCAAACTCTTCTTCTTATTTCAAAAGAGTTGTTGTACTCATAAATTACAGGAAGACTGAAGACTGGTATCACATAATTATTACTCTTATTTTGCAAACAATTATTTAATTATTTTAAACAAATGAATGAATGAATGCATTTATAATGAATTGGTATTTCTTTTTTGTTTCGGTTTTCAATGTATTCATAAATTTGATTAAAAAATATTATTCAATGAATTGAATTGAAAACAGGATGACAACAACCAATCATTGGATAACTAAAGAGATTTATATGACTTAATATTTTTGAAGGAAAAAGAGGATTGACTTCACTTCACAAAAATTAGGATAAACTTTACTTTACTTTACTTTTACCTATTCTTTCATATGTCAGATGTTTGTGCAATCAATACTCAAGACATAATTTTTTTGAATTTCATGAATAGATAAATACATTTTAGAATTCCTTAAATGCAATGTTTAAAAACATATCATCGTTAGTGACCACACATACAGATAATTATAGCCATAATTGAATGGTTGGACAGAATTCCTGATTCACTATCTCTTTGAGTGTATTTTTCAAAAATTATCTTTTTATAGGAATTTGAGGGAAAAATAGATTTGTTTGAGTCATAAGCCATGGCATCAGCCATAAGCCATAGTGTCTATTGAATGAAAATCGTTAACCTTATTTAAATCTGTTCTGTGCATAATTGACACGATTGAGTTCAAGGTTATCTGAGTTAATTAAACTTTTGATCATAGGTTTAAACCAGTTTTTTCTCTCTTCTCTTCTTTCTATTCATTATATGTTTCTTAATTCAAAAAATGAATCTTTTCTCATATGCTTTATCACAAGGAATATCCCAAATACGCCCAACGGTACTGTCATATTAATTATAATCGGACATGGTCAAGTTCAACGTTGTCAAGGTTGGGGCCTTTGTTTAGTAAAATCATGTTTTTATATAACAAACATCTGTTATCTCTCACTGAAGTCAGATTAAAACTAATTTTAAATGGATTGAGATATTGTGAATGTGGATCACCATCACCATGATCATCTCCTGATTAGAGCCAATTCAATATTCAGACTAATATTTAAGAATAATTTATTCAAAGCGAACCAATTCTTGCACTTAATTAAGAAAACAAACAAAAAAATTGATGGATTTCTTGTCTTCTAATTGATTAGAGATAAATGAGATTCTGATTAGTACTCAATTAGTATTTGTTTTTTTCAATTTTCAATTAAATGTTTGTTGGAATCAGTTCTTCGTAGATGGCTATCAATTTGAGAACCATCGACATCACGATTGAAAATCATGTAAAACTATTTTTCTCGATAGTCAGATGACATTTAAATTGATTGAAGACTTTTTTCAGGCAAAGGATTTAAATTAAAATATTATTTCTTAAGGAATATATAAAATATTGAAGGGCTCACACATCCAGCACATCCCAGTGTAATAATAAGCTTTATTTCAAAATAAATTCAACTCTTTTTTGGTCCAATGGCTCAATAGATTGATTGGTTGGAAAAGTGCTGATAAAAGTCCAGACTTTATGATCATTAGTTTGGATGAGAAGAAAATTATAGTTTTTTGACATCAGATGAGTGCCTGAACTCAGCTATGGTTTTATGAATCTCTTTATGGCTTTGAGTTCAATCGGAATCAATTTTAGGGAATAGTTTCGAATACGTGTGGATTATTATTTAATTGCATCTATAAAGTTAGCATGGACACTTAAAAGATGAAAAATATCTTTATTTATTATTATTGTATAGTTTTTAAGATCTAATGAAATGATTTCTCTTTAATACAATCAATCAAATTAATGATTGAGAAGAAAAACCTGTAAAAAATGTATTGAAAGGCTTTTAACCATGAATTCAAAAGTAGAGGATTAGTTTGTGAACACTTCTGACACAAATTATTCAATTAATTGAAAACATCTGTCACTCAATTGTGTTAACTATATTTTTGATAATTATTTTTAATAATAATAATAATAATGACCTTAATATAGTAATAGTAATATGAAAAGTTTTCATTTCGTATTAATTAACAGTGGAACAGATGCTTATTAAAAAGCGTCGCCACTAAATACGGGGTAAATCAAAAAGAAGATCAAAATTGATATTTTATTCAACGAATCGAGTTTTGAGGTCATTATCGAAATTAGTTGAGAGAAGAGAAAAATGAGTAAAAACTGTTTTACCATTTTTTGAAAATATATCTCCAAAATGAAGAAAAGCTTCTAAATAAATGTCGAATTAATTGATTATTAGATGACATGGCGTATAATTACTGTATTAGATACCTGTCCGGATAAGCCGTCAGATTATGGTTTAATTTACAATAAATTTTAAACACTTTTTTGATTTATTTTATCCAAAAAACTCATTGAATAACTGTTTGTCAAAAAAGTTAACTATTTTTGGAAAATAATTTTCTCTGAAATAACAATCAAATCGTTGAAGCAATTGATTGGACTTTTCGTCAAACAATTGTTTGAATTTATTTATCCATTAATTTGATGCCAAAAATATAAATATTATTTTGAAAACAATGGGAATATAGTTTTGCAAAGAATTTTAATGCAATTCAAATGATTCGGTCATTTCATGTGAGGTCATACTCACACTCAGCACATCCTCAGCATATCCATAGGCTAAGAATCTTAAGGTAACATTTGATGACTGCTTAATATATTTCTTTATCTCTGATTTGGTTGTAATCAAAATGAAAACTAAAAACTAATTTCTTTCTTATCATAAATTTGAGCTCAACTTTGAAGGAAAAAACAAAACTAAATAATAGAACTATTTATAAGTTATTCGACACGTTTTCCTCGAGTAGATATCTAATGCAGATAATAAGGCTATTGTTTTGCTTATTTTTAACCTTTTTTGGACTTTAAATTACCCGAACAGTTATGGTTTTGGATTCGCAAATATCTCTTAAGACATATAATTTGATGAAAAAAATTGTTTGATAAAATACTAAGCAAATAATCTTTGAAAATAATCAATGAATACAAACCATTTGATAATCGGGAGTATTATAATCAGGATAAATCATAAATCGTTATCATAAGGTTTGAGAAGAAGTGCCTGAATTTGAATATTTTTTCATTTGAGTAATTCATTTAAGTCATTCATTTGAGGCAATAATTATTATTAATAATATTAAAGGAGAGAATACATAATTTAGTTGAGATATAGTGAAAGATAAGTTTAAAAATATTAAAACAAAGTTAATTATATTATAATAATATTAACACGAATTTCATTAGTAGAAAATAAATGCAGAGAAAAACGGTTTGAGCCATAAATCAACGAAAAAATAAGAGAAATATCCCTTAAAAAAGAGTATTAAAGCAAAATTAGAGCAAATGAGGAGAAGACACCATCTCTTCATCACAAAAGAGGATCTCATTTTCAGAAACTAGAATATAATAAACTGATTAAAAGCAGCGAAAAAATATATATAGAATATGCCAGTAATGGGACAGTAATGGGCAAACCAGTTGAGGGCAACTTCTCTCTGGTGATAGCCTTCTAATTTAGGTGACCTAATGTTACGAATTCTCGTAAAGGAATTGGATTGTAATCTGGGATCTGGGATCTGGGCACTCACCACATGAAACGGACACATTGACACAATATTTGCCAATACAAAAATGTTGGCCAAACTCTTACACTCGTGTATTCAGATTTTGGTTGTGCTCAAACACATACCTCCAAACACATCACCCACAACATAAAGAAGAGCTCTCATCTTCATCTCAACTCAATTAGAGAGTCTTTCCTTTAGCTTTAATTTCATTTAATTTCAAATATTTTTTGAGAAAATCACTGATATGTCCCTCACATCGATAGTGACAGTTATTTTCACTCTGTCTGCCTTCAAATTTGGTGAGTATTTTCATCTTTTTCATTCAATTTTTAGTATATTTTATATAAATATAAGTAATTTTTATTTTGTTATTAATTTTAAATTTTATGAATCATATGTCAAACTCTTTAATCAATCAAAAGTTGAATGTATTTTGAATCAAATCAACGTATTTTGAGTCGAAAAATAGGTATGAATTCAAAGAAGAGGAGTAAAGTTGTTTTATATTCGGAAAGTGTTTATTATAAATGACTTTAATTGAAATTTTTCTCATCATATGATCTTATTTTTCCGTATTTTTGAGCTTTATTTTTATGGTTCCCTTTGGGAGCGCATACCCTTTGAGAGATGAGTGTAATTCATATATTACTTACTTTGATGTTTAAAATGATAAAAAAGGGTTATTAAACTTTTAATTGAAATTTGTTTTTACTCATTTAAGCTGAAAACGAGACGTCAAATAAAAATGATTTGTCTTTAAAATCTATTTATCTTACTTTTGCAAGAAATGATTTCTGACAAAATATTTAAGCTTACATAGTAAACATGCAACTATTTTTGCATATCAGAGACTCTTTTATTGATTATTTTAATACAAAAAATCGTTTGCTTTGATTACAGAATTTTTTGTTTAAACTTTAAAATCATTTTGAAATTGATTTTCTCTTTGAGAGAGATTTTTATCCGAATCTTTCTTTTTTTGTTTATTTTTGTTTCAGCAAAATATATCAATTATCTTGAATTTTATTTATACTATTAATTTATGATAGTCATAGTCGTGGCAATAAGAGTACAAATTTACCGGAAAATCTGAGGCTTTCCTTAATTTGATTTTGAAAAATACATTTCGTTATGAATATTAAAATAATCCAAAACTTGAATTGAAATTTGAGTTTTGATTAAAAAAATCTTTTCTTTTTGTTATTGAAATTAAAGAATATATGAAAATATAGTCTTGTTATCAATTTTCAAAGAGTTAATAACTCCTAAAGAGTGAGGGCTAAACCATTTTCAAACGGAGTTCAATAACGTCTGTTTCGTGGAAGAAAAAGATAAAGAATTAATGGCTTAACCAAAAAGAAAAACCCAATTTTTTTCAACAAGCAAAAAAAAATTCTCAAAATGAATGGGAAAAAGATTATATGTATTCGCTTAATACCAAAGCAGAGCCTCTTATTTGAGAGAAATTGAAAGAAATTTTAAAAAGTGTTTGACTCAACAAAATCTATTATTTTATGCATTTAATTATTAATATTATTATTATTTAAGGAGTTATTCACTTAAGAGGTTATTATGAGAGAGCTTTCAATTATTTCGTTTAGAAGTGAATTCCTCTTTAAATTATAGCCAACGATAAGAATAAACAACAAAATCAAAGAATTAAGAGAAGAATCTCTTGAACTTTATGTGAAGGAAAGCCCTTTTGTAGACTAAGGGTTGAGACAACGGATGAGAGAAAAACTAAAAACGGGAATAAATTTATTTCCAAATGAATTATTTGTTTGAATCAAAAATAAGATGAAATTACATTAAAAGTATATTTAATTTAGTTTTTTATTATTGAAATTCTTGGTTCATCTCATAACTGGAATTGTGATTAAATTGCAGGACAATTATGGGCAATACAAGAGTACCAGGCATGTGGAAACTCATTTCAGTGCACGACATACTGCAATGATAAAGGATTTAACGATAGGGTCTGCAAAACAATTACTGTCGACGAGAGTCCTAATATAGACGGATCAGCTTTAGTCAACAGACGGGTCTGTCTTTGCAGCGAAAGCAGTGAGTATTAGAGTAATAGTGGACCAACTCTTTCAACACTATTGTCACACAAATATCAAATTATTATTTACTTTTTGATCATTTGTTATCCATTTTATGAAAGTACAAATGAATTTGATATTAGATTAGAAAAGATATGATTGAATGGCTTTCAGACAACAGAATGAATGAAATTCTATACTTATTATTGAAAAATACTTACATTTCATGCAAAGAATGCTCAGAATGATAGACAATTTGTTTGCTCTGAATAATTGAATAAAAATTGTTTTTTGTTCTCTTTGTTTGATTCTCGCAGAGGAAGGATATGGCGGAAACCCAGCCACAGGTGAATACTTTCCGTATTGGTTCAGTCCGGGTCACGAATGTATCCGAAACGGGAGCGACAGGACGTGCAAAGAGTACTGCAAACGAATTCGCATTTCACCCGAATTGTGTGAATGCAGACTAAGTTCTTGTAAATTCCCAAAAAGACATCTCAATGTTCCGCAAAACCTTTCATAAGGACTTCATATACACTTTCATAAACCGGTCCATAGACTTGATTTATTCATAACGTAATAACTTTTAATTAATCACTAAATAAAAAGCAATTATTTTATACAATAAAACTGAAAATCACATAAAAATAAGTCGTTTTTCGACACAATTGAGTCGAAATTCAATTTAAATTAGGATTTTATTTGATATCTTTTTTTTTCACTCAAAAAATACACTTTTTATTATTTGTTTTAACAAATTTTGCTTTAATTCAATTCAAACTTTATTATTTGGGTATTTATAAGGCATTAAACACACATTTATTTATTTAATACGTATTTATATTCAAGAAAAATAGTGTTACTTAAGAAAGAAAGATCTAGCAAAAAATAGCGACAAAATTAGCAAATCTCATATTCTTGGCTCGTATTTTGTGTTATTTCATTTTTTGATGGAAAATATAATATTCTGAGCAATCATTTGAATTAATAGCTCCAATGCCTCTAATATTTATTTTCTTTTGTATTCAATGCTATATTTATGTGTTTTTTACTGTAAATTGTTTTGTCATTGAATTTATATTTTCTGAACCTTTTGCCAGAAAAACAATAAAAAATTATTAAAGAATTTGTTTTAAATTCATTTAAACTTTTTATTATCGAATTAAGAAACGAATTAAGATTAATGAAAAAATCAAGAGATTAATAAAAAAAAGGTAATAAATCACAGAATTTAAACAAAATAAACTTTTATCCTTAAAAGGCATATAAAAGTTAGATGGACAATCCTATAATGGCAATGATCAAGTTGAGGAGACCGACATCAAGAATTTAAGATTTGAATGCCTGATGAAAATGTCTGAGAAATTCCTTTATATTAGTAATTTCCCGTCAAATTTGACTTCATATTAACTATAGTGCTAATACTCGAGCCCTGTGTCTCGAATGAAACATAACTGAATAGATTGATTTAATAGATTGAATCTCAGGTGAGGTTTGTTTCCAGCCTTGACTCTGACTCCTGAGTGAGTGTGGGCTCAAAAAGAAATGTTTATCCGATTTGTGATCTAACCTTCAAATCTGGTCTCTCAACAGGATTTTGAATATTTTCAACACTTATGTAATGTCCGAAAAAAATTGTATACAAATAAGGACTATGACTTCAAATCTAGTTTTCTTTGTCTCAATTATCTACACATTTCTTCGACAACAAAGCGGTTCTTTCAAGTGATTCAATCGTTTCTTCAGTGAAGACACCCTTAAACTGGAAGTTTTGGTAGTTTTTCAGATACTTCAATAGATTTGTGGCAAAAAAATTGCATTCAAGTCATGAAAATAATATTTATCACATTATTCGCCAAATTTACTGTTTTTTATTAATTTTGTTAATAAATAATTCATTAGTTATTTCTCATGAATACCATAATCACTTTAAAACAGAACTCGTTTACAGTGGCTTAGAAATAGGTGTTTAGACATAAAGATTGTATTTTATTAGAAGTGCTATTAAATTGTATTTTAAAATTCATAGGACTCCCCCTTCAGAAGTGTTTTCTTTTACACCACAAGAAAATTCATATTTGATTTGAGATAAAATGCTTTCAAGAGATCCATAATTAATGGAAGTTATTGTCAATAAATCAAGACTTGAATAATAAATCAAAATCTCCTTTTCCTCGACTATTAAGACATTGAACCGAATTCAATGGTGAACTCGAAATCTTGTAATTAGTTTTGTTATACCATTTTCTCAAATAAATATCAATTAATTGAGGTTTGATTCGTGAGTTTCTTATGAAAGGCTTAAACATTAAATTATCATAAATTCAGTAAATAAATGAACAGAAAATTGATGTTTAGGTTTGAAAAGTCTGTGGCTTTTGGTCTGACATCCGATTCGGTATTCTCTATAAAAGTTAATGGTTTTCGAAGTAAATATTTTCAGTAATTTATTAGTTATTTGACAGATAACACTCTATTCTCTGCTCACACTGTATTATCCTGGACTCAATTAATATGAAATGAATTTAATAAACTTTGGTCTCAAATCTTGGATAACAAATATTTTATCACAAATAATTGTCTGAAATAACGTTAGAAATAAATAACAGTTTTCTATATTCGCTTCTAATAAGTGTTTTTGCCTCGAATAACAAACCTATGAATTCTCACAATTGATAAGAATTATGGGAATCCAAGACAACTAACGTTTTTCATTCGTTAAATAAATCAGTTTCAGTCAAATAAATGTTTGAATTATTCCAATAAATCTTATGCGACAATCAATTCTGAGCTCAACTCAATATTTAATGAATTTTAAAAGCGAATAAAGTAAAGGAAATGAATGGCATTTTGAACAGTATTTACCAAAAAAAGAAATAATTTGTTGAATATAAGCAAAAATCAAAACCAAATTCTTAATGATTTACAGCATTAGTCGGAAATGCGTTCAAAAGAAAAAGTTTTGAATCATTTCTTTCATCAGTTTATACACAGAATTGTCTAACAGTTAGTCATAACTTCCGGCGAAGGCGTAAAGAGAAGGGGAAAGGTATGACTTCTTGTGATTCTTTAGTGATTGTCTCCATATATTACATTGATTTGCCAGAACTGGAGTACTTCAAACTCTTATCAAATCATTCATAACAACATTCCTCTCTGACTAGTGTTTCAAAAACTACCTCATCTTAATTGGGATCATAACTCATAAATCCAAATGAATAATGAGCTCCAAAATGAATGCACATTCTATTGACTTCAACCAATAAATTCAATTTGATAGCACTAATTGATTCGAGAATAATAATTGCATTAATAATTTATTCTGTTAGCTTTAAAATCCTTTCCCAGAGATTTATTTGACAACAAATTGACTCTTCAGCACTAGCTTTACATAATGTCGGATCAGTTTATTTGACTCCAAATACCTGTTGATTCACATATGAAATACATAAATCAGGGTAAGTCAATGTAATTGTAAGGCATATAATTAAGTGTAAGGCTTGTAATCAGGTTCCTTTTGAAAATTTTCAATTATTCTCTCAGTTGTTTAGTTAAGAATTCATGAATTCAATGTTATTCCGGTCCCATCTATAATATTGGAAATTTGATTTCAATTAAGGTATAAATATTTAATGTTTTCTGAGTTCTAATTATTTTATCAAAAACTGCAATATATTTATGACAAATAAAAGTCAATATTACAAATGGTTGGTAAGAGAACTGAAGATAAGGACAATTGATAGGAGAGATTGTTTGAGACCCTCTTTATTTAGTTATATTAAATATTAGGTATTTAGTGATTGCGCTGCGGTTTTGCAAAATTATTATTTTCCATATCTTTCTTTATAACTGAAAAGCACTTCATTTAACTCAACCATAGGGTGTGGTTATCGTTAAATAACTGAATTTAATTCTTATACAAAATATTTCGGTTGAGTTTATATTAATTAAAGGTCTTCGACAAAAACAAGTCATCAAAAGTTATAACGAATTGTTATTCAAAAAGTTTTACCAAATGTTTTACGAAAAAGTAGTTTAAATAAAATGGAAATTCATTTAAAGTGTTTTAAAAGTCTACAATTCATGCGAAATAGTCTCACATTTTTCATATTCACATTAATATTGTTATCATCTCTTAACGAAGCACAGGATAATAGACCGATAGGATCTCCTCCGCGCTCAGGACAAGGTAAGAAGAACAACATGCCTTACCTTTTTTTGTTGGACCCAATTAAGAGTCTTTGAAATTTTCTTTTTAACAAAATTTTCTTTTCAGTGTTTTGTAAGAAAAAGTTTAGCAATTGATAAAAAAATAGGGGTTAGGCGTTAAAGTGCTCCATTTCTCAATTAAGATGGGAGAGGCAACGATTTTATAATTGAATAGTCATTAAGATTCTATTTTTATCAGATTTGGCAAATTTGCCATGTTCAATTATTTAAATTTCTTTATTTCTTAATTTATGACTTTTCTTTACAGCGCCGGTGTATATACCTGGAAATGCGAGACCTCAGGCACCGTTAGGTCCCCAAGTACTGGGTGACATGAATCAGTTTAGAACGGAGCTGATGTATCCATACAATCTGAGCGATTTCACCGAGATCACATCAGCCAAACCCCTTCACGACCAGCCCTTACCATTTCGATTACCATTCTTTGGATTCAGTTATCATTACATTTGGGTGAATAACATTATAAAACATTATCTTTTAATTAAGACTTTATTATTTAATATAAAATAATTCCCAAATAATTCACATTTAATGTGAGAAAAAGCGATTCGAGAGATAATTATTGATTAAAGTAGTGATCGAATCAATCATAGATTCGTGGCTTTTAGTCATAAAACGTTGCGATCATTCACTTTATTGATAGGAATTAAGTCTATTATTGCAGAAAAACATCCAAATCATTGTTTTTGAAGTTCATTACCACTCGATTGGTGTCTATAACCCAAACTTGAGTTCAATTTAAGAGAAACCGAGTTATTCAGCGATAAATTATTTTATGGATTTTCATAGGATTAGTCAATCATTGCCTTCAATTCACGATTTAATTTGTTTTATTGATAGATACAAAGAGACGGTTATCTGGCTTTCAATAAGGGACTGTTGTCCTACAAGTTTCCTGTGAGGTTCCCAATCAATCCACGCGACAATTTGCTTGAAGAAGACCCTTCGATAATTGCCCCCTGGTTTGCACAACAGGACATACCCACGGAAGTACCAAATGCTGGAGTCTATCTAAAAGTCATTAATTTGGAGTCTGAGTGGAACATCACTCTCAGGGAAAGAATTTATGCCGACTTTAGAGAGGGAATGATTGGCGCCTCAGACTTTAGACCAAAATTCGCTCTGATTATAACATGGAGGAACATGACCATGGTCAATAGACGCCCAGAAATGCCACTCGTCGTAAGTTTAATAATATATAATTGCGGCAATAATCTAGTAATTAGCACATCATATAAATCAAAAGCCGGTGCTTCAACTTTAGGGTCACTGTTCACCAAAAGAGACTCTAATAAGAGTTTAAGCCAACTCTTAATTATAACCTCTTCTCTGGTTTAGTGACGAATAATATCTGAAATGATGGATGAATTGCGTGAAGAAAATGATTATATAATTTGTAGTCTTCTCTCAAAAATAATATTGGATTCACTTTTACTTCTTTCACTTATTTTGAATTTATTTCGTTTTTTGTCGTATTTATAGACAAATACTTATCAATGCGTTTTGGCCACCGATGAGATACGAACCTATGCTATGTTCAATTACGATCAGATCCAATGGATCACTCATCAGGATAATTATGAGGGCCTCAAGGGATCAGCTGCTTATGTAAATTAAAAGAGTTATTTCAAAAATGTTTGAAATACTAATAGAATTCTCTGTTTTAAGGTTGGGTTTAATGCGGGAAACACTACCCGAACATTTGAATTCAGGCCATACTCTCAAAACCCTCGCATTTCATACCTGACTACTCGTGGATGGGGTAATGGTCTCAGAGGCCGATACTTTTTCCAAATTGATGAAGAGGTATGGCCCGGATCTTGCATTGAGAAAGATCTCGACCCTAATCTACCGGATCGACTTCCATTGACATTCTTTCCTCGAGTGGGTCATATGTTGGGCGGCACTATGGTCAATTTTACCGGTCCCTGTCTTAAACCTGATAGTATAATAACCTGCAAATTCGAGAATTGGCGAACTCAGGGAATATTTAGAGACTTTAATCACGCGTCGTGTATAACTCCTGCAGTAATGTACCATGGTTATATTGATCTCACAATTACTGTTGACGACAGAACTCTATTTTTGGGCCGATATTACAAACGTATGTCTTCTGAAAATGTAATTCAATTTATTTTTATTATTCGTATATTAATGGACAGAACCCCCGGACATCGCTGATGAAGATATCGTAGTTCTGGATAACACCGATCGCGAAGAAAATCCACAAATGCTTGAAATTAAATGGAAACCCCACAAATTGGCCTGGGATGACAACACTCGCGTTACTTTGTCTTTGTGGGGATATAGAGAGACTGGAGATGTATATCCTCACCTCACATATATTGACACAATAGGAGATCCTGGTTCACTGAGATTGGGTCAGGTCAAGACAACCATTGACCCTCAGCTGTTCAAAGATAGACGCAATTGGGGCTTAACTGACATGACTTTTGGTTTTCTTGCCATTAATTTAACTGATCCGACTATTTTGGGCAAAGATATAAAGCACTCACCAGTAATATGGTCTCGATCTATGCCATTAGCATGGTACTTTAAGCCACAATGGGAACGTGAATATGGCTCTAATGGTCGATGGAAAGAGCATTTCTGTCAGGACTGGTTTCAAAGAGAGTCTTATAACGATAGATTCGCCACAACTGTATTTAGATGTCCCTGTACTCTACCACAGGCTGAGCTCGATAGGGGACGATTTTCTCCTGATCTCGAGTGTAATGTAATCGACCGAAAATGTGATACTTTCCATCGCGGAGCTCAACACTGCCTTAAAACTGGAAGACCTTCGTTAGTTTGAACGGAATATTTGATTATTAATTAATAGTTAAAACTTTATTCTTATAATCTTAGAATCGGTGGTTCGGGACAAACCTGTTGTTATGACGACTACAACGAACTCTTGCAAACGGCTGACACTATGTATGGAGGAAGACCTTCCCGGGCTTACATTTATGGAAAGCATCCGTTTAAGATGAGGATGATGGTTAGTGCTACTAGTTTTGACTCATATTTTGAAAGAGAATTCATTAAATAAGAAACTCCTTCTATTAGATCCCAGCTCTGTCTGAGTGGTTGCACGACACAATGCCATTCTTCTTCTGCTGTAAATGGCAGGCAAAGGAAGATAACGCTCACACCTGTCAAATGTATAACTATTGGCGAACATCACAGGATTGTTCCTCATATCAGGCACCAGCCATTGGCTCAGTTTATGGTGATCCGCATTTCATAACTTTTGATCGATGGAATTATACCTTCAATGCTAAGGGAGAGTATACTCTGACACACGTCGATAACCCAGTCCACAAATTAGGTAAATTCAATTGAATAAAAGTAAAGTAAACCCAACTATAATGTTCTATAATCTTTGATCAATAAACAGATGTGCAAGGTAGATTCGAACAGGTGCCCAGACATAGACGCACAGATCCTCTGATCAACGCAACAGCACTGACAGCAGTGGCCGCTCGCGATAATATATCCTCAATAGTTGAGTTCCGTCTTCGACCAGTGGCCGCGCGATGGAGGTATCACATGTACGTCATTGTGGACAAGGAATATGTGTTTTGGTGGGACGAGTCTATGAGATTACAGAACTTCAAAGGAGTGACTCTTTACCAGCCGGCGGGCATTCAGAATATGTCTCACGTGATCGCAATGTTTGATTCGGGTGCGGGAGTTGAGGTCATGACTAATGGCGGACATTTAACTGTTCACGTATACGCCCCCTACACATTCCTGGTCAGTATTACCATTAAGTGCTATAAATAATGAGTGAGTTTGCAAACAATGATTCAAAGTCCAAACGACTCATTATTTGATGTCTAATCCAATACTTGAGTTGTCGTTCGTTTGAGTCCTGAATAACAGAAAATATTAAATAAATCAAAAGTTTATCTGATTTTTGCTCAAATATTGTAATCAATGTTTGCATACCTTTTGCTGATAATTGTGAACAATAACTGTCCTCAAGTGTTGAGCACTTTATGTGACCTAAAATTGTTAGAAAAGAAAAATTAATTCTTTATTTTAATTAATGAATAGAACGGAACGGGAGGTCTTCTGGGAAGATATTCCAGAGATTATAGGGATGACTTCACACTACCTAATGGACAGGCTATATCACTTCAGAGCACGCAAGAGGATATACACATGAGATTCGGCAAATCTTGGAGGGTGCAAGATAGGGTGGCAATAGGCGATCCTACCCAGGTAGCTTCCTTATTCCACCATGATTCTGTGCCCTTCGCCTTTTATGACGATCCAAACTTTATTCCTGACTTTGGTCTTCCGCCACGACTACCCGATTACGCTGAATATTTGAGGGCAGAAATGGAAAGCGTGTGCGCGGATTCAGTGCCATGCCAATATGATTATGTCATGACATTTGACAAAGAGTACGCAAAAGTGACCAAGGAACACGAGGCATATGCCCTGTGGCTCTCAAATGAGGCATCTAAAAGATGTTAGTCTCTTAACAACACTATTTGACACAAATTTATTTACTCTTCTCTTTATTTTTGTAGTTATCCGATGTCCGGCTCTACCCAAACCACTGAATGGTCGAAAATCTGAGAACCGATACTGGCCAGGAACAATTGTCCGATTCTCTTGCGATGATGGCTATAGATTAGTTGGTTATGAAGCACGTCGTTGTCGAGAAGATGGTCTCTGGTCTTGGGGTGTGGATCCTGAGTGCATCAGTAAGTCTTTAAATATAGAGTTTTATTCTCAAATTTTACTAAAATTTCGATTGACTTTCAGGTGATCTCAAATACACGGGAAGAATAGCTGGAATCGGAGTCGGAATAATTCTTCCGATTCTAATCGTTGCAATTCTTATAATCGGATGCTTTGTATATTCGAAAAGGAATGGTAGGGAACACTACACTGGAGAACAGGGAATGTATGTATTCTGTATTTAATTTAAATTAATGTTATTTTAATTATAATTATTGTTGATTGCAGTCAACAGCCATTTACAGAATACGCGGACAAATACAAGTCGCCAACAAAACTCAATTCCAACTCAAATCAGGGATTGAATGACACGGGAGGCGGAAAACCCATAAAAGAGATCGAGACCTCTGCTCGAGAGGCTGAGTGCTAACAAACCCAAACATTAAAATTAATTAATCACTTGTTTTCACAGAATTGAATGCATTAGTCATTAAACTTGTCATTGATTTTATGTTTTGTTTCGTTTGCTGTCAACAGATTCTATCCATTGTTTTCTCATCTTTTCATTAAATTTTCAATTTTATCAAAATATATGACATTTGAAAAGTATTTTAATCATTTTGGAACTATTAGTCAATTTATACCTCAGCATTGAGTTTTATATTTGTATTTATACTGATTTTTGTTTCATTTTTCAATAAAAAGTAAATCTATTCAATGTTTTTGAGAATAAGTTTATTATTAAAGAACTGAATATAAGATTAAAATTAAATATATTTTCTTAAAACAAATATTTTGGAAATCAATAGAATTTTTGTCAATAATTTTTATCGATTAGTTATCATTGAATTCAAAGACTGATTCAGATTCAATTTGTACTCATAGTGATAGTGATATTATCCGTTGTTTTTTGATTAAGGAGTGCCCGGATCTGGAATTGTACTGACATTACATGTAAGACCAGAATCAACTTTTCATTTGCATCTCTGGTGACCTGACTTTGAAATTGAGACTTTATTCCACCACTACTTCGATATTATGCACTCGAAATGGAATATTTTGAACTTGTTTATTTAACAATTGTTTAATCAAATAAATAAAAGTGAAATTCGATAAAAATTAGATAAATTGTTACAAATTTTGATAAATAATGTTTCCTAAAATAATTATACTTGAAACACTTGGCATCAATTTGATCTATTAAACTTAAATTTCTGATAATTAATGAGAAAATGTTGAATAAGCTTGTTCGTTTAACCTAAAATGCATGAAATTTAACTGTTAAATAAATCATTATCATTTGCTTAACATAAATTCAGCATTTAAAAATTATTTGCCCCAAAATTTGCAACACTATATAAATGAGAATTCAATCTAATTACAAAACATCTAATTCTTGGTTATTCTTCAGTTTCCGAATAAAAATGAAATTTTCAATAATTGTTTTGATTTGTTTTGCATTTGTGATGAATACTCAGTCAATGAGTTTCAATATATCGCAAATATTTGGTAATGTTTTGTCGAATCCATTGAATCCAAGCATTGGAAACGGTAAGTAACAGCAAAGTAAGAGCAAAGTAACATGATTAAATTCAATTTCTTTATAATTTGATAAAAGGTACACAACCAGCATCTGTGGTCTGTAAAATGTCCAGTCATTTGCCAAAACTGTTGAGAGAGACACTGAGCCTAACCTACTGTACTATGGAATGTAAATTCAATGGAAAAGACATCGGTTTCTGTAATTCAAGCAATGGTTGCAATTGTCTCGAAGATACAGATCTGCCTTCCGTTTGATAAATAAAGGCAATAACTCTTTCCTCGTTTCAAAGGCTAATCCAATTTATGATCCAATAAGGAATGTCTCAATAAATATGAGTCACAAAACAGTTATACTTAATTTGATATTTTATTCAACTTTCTATTAACACAATTATTATCTATGAGTATACCATTCGTTGATATTATTATTTGAAGTTTTATTTACGATATGTTTTGCGAACATTATTTTTATACACTTTATATATTTTTATCTATAGATTGCAATCCATAATAAAATTCTTGATATGAAATAGTTTTTTGTATTTCTTTATAATAAATATTAATGAATTTCTATTCAGTGCTTCATTTATGGGTTAAAAGAAGAGCCGCAAACAAAAACCTAAACTAAACGATGAAATATTAAGACGAGAATTCAGTTAAAGTAAATATTTTTCTGCAAAAATGCTTAATTCATAAATAAAATTAAGTGTAGTTTAGTGGTTGAGCCCGGAATAGCTCGGAATTGCTTCGTTGCAATAGAATACTGGGGAACGCCTTTATGTCTATCATTTACAGAATCAGTATTCAGATAATGTTTGACATCATTTTCATCACAAATACTCTTTGGATCTGAGTTTTAGCTTTCATTTAATTTTTCTAAGGCTTTGGAATTAATTCAAGACTTAATTAATTAGAAAATAGGAACCATTCAATTTGATCTAGCTAATTTTCCTCTTCAAAAAGAATGCAGACATTCAAATGTCATAATAAATGTCCGATAAATATATTGAAAGTGAAAAATATTTCATATAATTCTGTCAAATGCTATAATTCTTGTGCAAACAAATGTGTGTAAAAACAAGTGTTAAATATAGTGTAACCGTTTGACAGCTCTCATACTCTCATACTATTTATTGTCGGTTCCCATAAGTTTTGTATTCAAATAACACATTCATAAGTGTTGTCTCATTTTTACATTAGTCCGATGTTTGCTCTTTAATATTGAAATAACTTTTGTGTTGTTATTTAAAATAACTAATAAAAGGTGTTTTCGTTTGAAAAATGGATACCAAGTCTTCAAACATAGAAAGTGATAGAATTGAGTTCATCGCAGACAAGATGTTTGACGAATCGGGAAAGTTCTTCATCAGAATTGAAGTTCCCGTCAAAGACAAGGGATTCGCACATAATTTCTTCGTTCACTTCCGAAAGAAGGGTAAAATTCAATGGCAGTCCTCTCCTTTGATCAGGAATTCCAATTTCATTGATATGCATGGATTGGATTCAAATAGTTTATATGAGATTCGTGTGGCTGTCCTCAGCGCTCCCAAAGATGTGACTACAGATGAAGACAAAGTTAAGAATAAGGATATTGTCATAGAAGAGATCAATGACTCGGATAAAGAAAAGTATTTACCGAACAATTGTTTACAAACTCAAGTAATAGAACGGTTTGCCATCGATTTAATTGAACAGATTATAGAGGATGCGCTCATTATCGTCAACACAACAACAAGTGAACAGAATTTGTCAAAATAATTGTTTCACTTCTATTATGGCAATTCTTTATTCACAATCTATGGGTAAAACACTTATAATTTGGTGACAATTATTGAAAGCTTATTATTTTCTGTTATTTCAATCTCTTATTCTTATGATTCTATAGATTCTTAAATATTCCTAATTTTCTAAACTTATTCTAATGTTAAATGTTTTCATGTTTTTATGTTTTGAGTTTCGTTTTGAACTCAGAATTTGTTAATTGTTTTAAATTAAAAATGTTTTTGAAGTATTTAATAAAACAAATGTAAAATAATCTCATAAAGCAAATTAAATTATCAAGTTTAGCAACGCATTCCTGATTAGAATTTTTATATAAAATATCAAGTTTTGTTGGGCGGATCGTTTTCCGTATAAAATTGTGTTTACTCACTGTTTCGCATCCAAATGGAAAAATCAAAACTAAAACAACTAATTATTAAATCATTTTTATCAAAACATTTAGTGTATTGAAAGTGAAATTAAGTGAAACTTCGTTTTTATCGCAAAAATTTGAATATTTTGATCTGAAATGAGATCAAAGTCGAGATTTTCAGTCAATACATAAGTTATTCGTAATATTCGTAAAAATATTTGTCAAATAATCGTTGGTTTGAATTCTGATTTTGAGAGCCGTCAAAGTCATGCTATCGAGTGATAAGTAAAACACTCCAATTTGATTCACCCCTCATCTCATACTCATTTACTCAATTTGATCCGTTGAGTGTTGATTTTCAATAAGTTTACTTTTACTTTTACTTACATTTGAAGTTAGCTTGATCATTGATGCTTAGTTACACAAACAAGTGTCCCCGAGTTAATTGTTATTATTTTTTTTCGCTCTTCAATTCATGTCTCAATAATTCGACAAAAAATATCCGATATTTTGTTTTATCATTAATAGTGGGAGGGGTGGGAAGCCATCGAAGGTATTTACTGAGTGATTGATCTATTTATTGAAATTGATTACAGACTGTGACTAAGAATCGATTTGAATAGCAGTGAAATACGAGTGCAAAGTTTGAACGGAAATTATTGTATAATTAATTAAGTATTAAAAATAATTCCTCTTAATAACTGATATACTATTTCTAAGTTGTTATGAATCATAAAAAGTAATAAAAAACATAAATATTTGGATTTCATTTCAAATTCTTTGCTTTGATTTTGGATTTGTATTTCACTTTTGAATCGGAATTTGAATCAATTTTATTATCCAAAGACTTATAAACAGTCAATAGAGTCATGTCTGACGACTAAACAAAGCGTTTTTTGTTTAACAAAACTGAAGTATAATTGGTTTCAATTCTGTGATTATTTTTTCGGTTACCAAATGAAGAGACTTCAAGTTTTGTCGCAAAGATATTATCCATAGAAACAGTTATTGAGAATCTGTTGGATATCATTATTAGAGCCTAAGATAAGGACTTCACGGCGTTGTCAACAATTATTACTCATTTTATATGGAATTCTGAGCTCTGAATGAGATTTTTTTGGGCGAAACACTATTGAAAAGACGCGACTCTTCTCTATATTCAATCAAATCATTAGTCGTTTTCATTGTTTCAAAGCTTTTGAGTTTTGTGTCAAAAACTAAACAATAATTTATTTAATAATAATTATTCACTAATTTGTCAAAAATGAAGTATTGCTTGATTTCGACCATAATTTGTCTGACAGTGGTTTCAAGTATTGTCTGCGTCTCTGTCCCGACTCCGCCCGAAATTCTTGAAACAGTTTGTAAGCGGTGGTCAGTAATACTGTCCTGGTCGCCCACCGGTGTCGAGCCAATCACTGGATTTAAAATTGAATACAAGACTAATTGGAGTCCTAACCAGTGGATTGAATACGGGTTCAAACCTAGTTTGAATGGCGATATGAGACACGTCCGTCTTATATTGAGTCCGTGGGCTAACTATACATTCAGATTAATAGCTCTGAATAATGCCGGCGCCAGTAATTACTCAGGCCTTTCTGAGTCATGTGTTATTGAAGAAGACGTTCCGCACAAGAATCCCGAAGACGTTTACGGAAGAGGGAATGGACCCAATAATCTGGTGATCACATGGAAACCAATGCCACCGTTTGAGCAGAACGCGCCCGGATTCTTCTATACTGTCCACTGGCGTCTCAATGATGTGGCAAATGCTGAGTGGCATCACCGCAATGTTCACGATTGGCAACAACATAGACTACTAATTGAAAACCTGCCAAAGAAGAGGCCGTACAGGATCAAAGTCGAAGCCCATAACAGTTTAGGAAAGGCTAACGTTGAGGTCGAAGAAGTGATTGGATTTTCAGATGAAGATCAACCCAATGAAGAACCAAAAAGATTTAAAACAATTGAGATTATTGATGGAGACTCAGCCAAACTTCAATGGGATGCAGTTCCGCTCAAATCTATTAATGGACACTTCAAGGGTGAGTTTGTCTTTAATAAAAATTCCATTTAAATTAATTTGGATCTAATTTAGAATTGGGTTATATTTGATTAGATCTATATTTATCTATAATTTATTAATTTTATCTCTAAATCAATATTTTATTATCGATTTTCTATAAGCAATTGAAAGCCATTTGACAGAAATTATAGATAATATTGTCGTTTATTTAAACAAAATTATTTCAAAGTATCAAAAAGTGAAATCATTTTCCAGTAATTGATATGAAATTCCAAAACTAAAAAAAGTGTTTTCAAAATCCAAAGAATTAGAAATACTATCGAAATATCATTTATTAATAAAATATTTGCCAATAATTGTGAGCTTAACTCAAACGATAAGATTAAGCTATTCATCAAATTTTTGAAATAACTTTAGAGTTAAACAAAAAAATAATTATTCCTTTAATTTGATTGAAGGCTATAAAGTTGAGGTCTGGACAGACTCTACAAATAAGACAGTGACGATAGTGTCCTCCAATACGACCACTGCCGTTATCGATACATTCACTCCTGGAACCACTAATTATGCAGTTGTCAGAGCATTCAATGGCGCTTTTGATGGCCCAGAATCTGAAGGACTCACTTTGGAAATGCCTGTAGATGTTTATCCCGATCCACCATCTTTTGCGTGGACCCGAACCAGAGATCAAAACAACAAAGCGGTGATTCGTATTACATTAGAACCAAATACGACTTTCGGTAATCCGGGAAACAAAGTATACATTCAGTACAGAAAGAAAGGAATCGACGCTTTGAATGAATGGCAAAACACTTTCAAAGAGACTATTGAAGGTCGGGAACAGACCTCTGAAATCGTTTATTTAGACTTCGAGGTCTTCTATGAAGTACGAGTGGCCGCACAGTCAGGAAATTTAAGTTCTTTCAGTAATATATCAACGATTGATACACATTCCCACAAATGGCCCGAACCTTCCACTACTACAACTCCCAGTCCTCCGACAACTCCATCAACTCGACCGCCTATTATTACATCTGAAGGATATGTTATGCCGAGCAAAGACACAGAAAACAAAGAAGATAATAATGAAGTGGAAGGACGAAGAGGTGACGATAATGAGAATGGTGAAACATTTTCAAAGACACCATGGTTTATTGCTCTCATTGTTCTCGTCATATTCATCTTCATATTCGTCGGTGGATTCATTTATCTGAAGCAGCGGCGAACGGGTGCACATCAGGTCAATCGTAAGCCACAAAGTGATCAGAACAATACTGTCACCACAAACGCCAACAATGGGAACGGTTTGGGACCCATTAGACCCAACGAAAGGGACAGCTTTATCGTCATCGACACCAATAACCCAAATGGAAGTGTCGGACACGACGAGGGCGATGACGACGAACCCGAACCAGACGTCAGAACCCGTGACGTATATCAGGGAACTACTGAAAGCCATCATTAGTCGTGTTTTATAATAATTTTTTTTTGTGTATAAAAAGTATTATTTGTTTCATAAGTTTTATCGCAATTTTAGATAATTTTGGTTTCCATGAGTTTTCACCAAATCTCACATTTAATGTCTTAATAAGTATTAAAGAAAACAATAAACTTATTATTAATTTGTATTAATAATTAATAATTCATTTTTATGATATGTTGTGCCATCATTTGAACCGAAAGCGGCTTCTTTTGATAAAATCTTTAGTCAATAAAATTGTATTCAAATATATTTTTGTGAAAATATTTTATAATGAAATCTATTTCTGACAAACATTTCAATTAAATATCAGTTTTCAATAAAAAAAACAACTTTTTCATAATTGAATTAAATTCTGACTAAAAAAATATTAATTCAATTAAATAACGAACTCTTTTTGCGAGAAAAGTTTGGAAACTGTTTTCTGAGGCAGAATTAGGTGAAAGCAATTTAAGCTAATTTATGAATTCAGTGAATAAACAAATTATAAAAAACAAAAGTTTTAAAGAACTGAAACTAAAACCAAAACTTGATTCAACTGAACAAATAAGAAACTGAATTAAATATTGCAAAACATTTGTAATCTCTTTTACCTATTAGTCGAGTGAAAGACAAATAAAATGGTTTTGATTACGTTTTCTGAGGGAAAGATCGTTTTAGATTAGAACTGTCTCCGGATATTTATAACCTATTCTTGGTTTTTGGCGTTAAGCTCAGCAAGCTCATTTAATTCAAGTGCTCTTTATTAGCGATAGGACCAGAAGGCAAACTTGAACCTTATATTTGCACGATTAGATTTTGATGTTCAAAGCCAAACAACACGTCTGTTCTTTCCTTTTTTGGAAGGTATGACCAAATGGTTGACTCATTGATATCTGGATTGGGAAGCGTTGACACCAATAAGTGTAGCGAACTCTCAATTATTCTTAACTTAGAGTACATTCAACTTAATCTATAAATTCTTATTCAATTGTATTCGCTTTCAATAGATTTATACTTCAATGACTTTAGTGACCAATCAATGGCATCGATTACATTGAAGATTGACATAAATGGGAACTACTTCAACAGCCCTTTCGATCAAATCAAAGATAATATTATTTTTGGCAAAACTTGGTCTTTGAAAATATTGTAATCGATTAATGAAATTTCATCAAAAAGATAGGCCTTATCTCATAGGGAATTGGTTTGACTTCCAGTCAATAAATTATTCAATTACTCAGTGAATGAAAAAAATTATTATAAATGAGAATAAAGACTTCAATACTAATGGAAACCCACTTTTGGTTAAAGTCTATTAAACAATAAATCTATTGATGCGATAAAAATATGAAATTAATATTCAAGTTATAGAAGTATAACTGTTTCTAACAAAAAAAAGAAATCATTAGAAAAAAAGGTTAAAACCAAACAATTTTGAGTCATTTTTATATATTTTATAAAAAAGATTTAATTCCGTAAAAAACAAAAAGTCGTTTCATATCTTTGAATCCATTGAAGTCGAAACAAATGATTTAAAATTCATTCTCAAAATATAGTATACTTTTATTATAACTATTTATTAATAATATTTATAATTTATAACTGAATACTAATTATAAATATTATTTATGAGAACTCTGGAACAGAGGTAAGGTATACCTCAAGGTATTAATTATAATCTCATTAAATAACATTTTATTTGCATTTTTCAAAGTTTCAAATGAAAGTGAGTTTCGTCTTCAGAACTCATTAAACTCTTTTTAAAAGAAGATTTAAAACATTTCTGTATTTGAAAGTGAATTTCTTTGTTGAATGAACTCAGACATAATACAACTATCAAAATTTGTAGTAAAAACTCGACTAAAAATTGTGCCAAAAATTAATTTAATCAAACTTTCAATTAATTTGTTGAAAAAAGTGATCAACTTTTGTGTGAAAGTAAGGCTTTTGATGTGAATTGTTATCAAAATAAACCTTTTGTTTGAAAATTTAGTTTTTTTTTAAATTTTAAAATAAAAGTAAATTTAGTTTTAATAATAAGTTTAATATCTTTTTGTTAAAACTTTTATCAAACCATAAAATGTGAACTATTTTTGACTACATTTTTCAAATATAGATAATCCATAAATCAAATAATCGCTTAGTTTTAGTCAAAATTATATTAAATTGATTTTTATTTTTATTTCTTTTGACTGAAAGGCTTCACCAGAACAGTTAATAATAATTATAATTTTAGAATTATTGATTAGAAGCAATAAAAGTAGTAGGGAAAAATAGCATTAGCTAATTAAGAAACCTTTGATGAATGGGAATCTGATCGATAAGTTTTACCTCGTTTTTAATCGGAAGAATAGTATTTTTGTTAATTAGTTGGTCACTAAAAATATAAGAGATCAATGAGTCAATGACCATCATCTAAATACGAGCATTATTTTAGAAAAATAGTAATCTTTATCATTATTTTAGGAAAAAGCAAGAAATTTTCAAAGTTATCTTTAAAATAAGCAACATTGAAAATAAAGGTTAACTTTGGATACTCTCAATGCATTTAATGGATGAAAAAGTAATCTGATAACCATCACCATTAGTAATAGGAAAACCACAATCGCGTGACAAATATTCATAACTCAAATGACAAATGTTTAGTGACTAACAAAATATGAGGCCAACAGTCAATTGAAAACAAAGGACCCAATTGTGTGACTCGGAATCAAAATCACTGATTATTCAGTTAATCGATTCAATAGTCTAATACTCTATGAACTGAAGCGATGGTCAAAAACCACAAAACAGTTACAGAAATAGCTTTTGAAAGGAAGAGAACAATATTTTGAGACATCAGTTCCTGAACTCAAACAAACAGATCATAACTGTAATCAATGGACAGAAACATCAATCAAATCGGATCAAATCGGATGTCAGATTCAACTAATGAAGACTTTCTTTAAGAAAAATATATTTTTGTTTTCAAAGCCTTTTATATGTTTTGAAACTTAAGTATATTTGAAGACAATTCGGATGTTTTTCTTCAGAAGAATATCTGAATTGTTTTGTGTTTTGATTTTGTTTTTTCGGTTTAGAAAACAAAAACGAACGAAGAGTTCATTTCTTGTATTATTTGTAATCCAAGTGTTGCTTATGAAGACTTCCAGATATAAAAACGAATGCTTCACAGGTATTGTCTTCAAGTGACCCAACAGAGCGTAATACCGGCTCTTCTCAGTATACGCTCAGCCACTAAAGGAAAGGAATGATTGTTTCACAGTTTCACCACTACTAATGACATTGAGGTATACTTTGTAGTCACTGGTATAGTGAGCTCGGCTTTGATTCTGCTCATCCTCTCTCATCAGACAAACCTCTCTTATATTTGTGGCATAAATCAGTGATAATACTGACTGACTGTGAAATGTCTTCTGCGATATATCAGTCGCTATATTATTAGCTGTTTATTCATTTGATGTCAAACTCTTATTGTGTTTGGATTTGAAAACACGAATAATAATAATATAAATAAAAAGTTTTTATAATTGAATTCTCATATAATAACCAATGAATGTCTGAATAAATAATTCAATCGAAAACTCAATACTTTCGTCAATATGTTGGAGAAAAGTGACTTATTTTCAGTCGACTTAACACTCGTTTTGATCATTGAATGGAATTACAACTAATTTCAGTGAGTATTGACTTTAATCTCTATATTTTAGATCTCTTCAAGTATTTGATTGTCAGTCAATCAATGATTGCTTACCTTTCCTCGTAATTACAATTATTAATATCTTTTGATAATAACTTTCAACACCTAAACCCTTAAGGCTATTATTAATAGCTTATTATTTTCAATCATTTGCTTAATTTAATTATTTGCCAATCAATTCATTCATACATTACTTAATGATCGATAACTTCCTTACTTTTGAATAGACTTTTGAAAGTTTAAGAATAAAATTCAATAACTTTTTCAATTGAAAAGTTTTTTATTTTATTGGAAAACCTTTTATCCTATTATTGGATAAAACAAACCAATGTTTGTCCTTATTTTTGGCCGAATAGTGACTATTACTGATTATTTGATTATATTTTTGTATTATTCAGAAAAAAAACAAAATTAGATTTCCATTGAATTTGTTGTTTAGTATTTGATTGGGTTTTTTGGACTCATTTGAAACCAAAATCGAGATTAATTTTTCAATAAACGAGTCATTAGTTTTGTATAAATCATTAATTCTTGCGTTTGAAAAATCTCACTTTGCTTTACAGTGCTTTACTATCAATATTTGTTATCTAGATCGTTTTAATTTGCGCTTTTTTGTAATTTTTATCCATCGATAAGAGGCTATTATCGAATGATTTGCTTAAAATTCGAAATTAAGTGAACTGTCTCACTGTCTCCCCATTCAATTTGGATCAAATGGTTATTTTTAAGCCTGAATTACAAGTTTCATTTCTCTAAAAAATATCGGCAAAAGTTTTTAATTAACATTTTGTGACTGAATTTAAATCATGAAATGTAAAGGAAAAGTCTCATTTCGATCTCGATTATTGTCTCATTAATATCGTTATGAAATTATTTTATTTAAAAAATATTTTGTGAAAAGTGTTGAGAAATTTCCTCTTAATTATGACACCAAATGTGAATTTTGCAATAGTTTTTTGGTCACTCTTTCCAGTATTGGATAATATTCATCAAAGTGATCATGATAAGTCTGCAATCGAATACTAATTGATATTTTAATTTCCAAATGAATCAATATATCTGAGTAAGTATACATTTTAATTTACCATGGGTTATTTTAATTATATTATTTTAATTTTGCTCAATTCAGTGCCAAAGTGTGAGAAGAGATTAGTGTCAGAGGAAAGATCTTTAGATAAAGTTATGGTTAATTAAAAGAACAATTGAATGATCATTCAAATGACAATTATTCAAAGAGTTTGCTTAATTAATTGAAGGAAAAACTTGAGTTTAAGAAAGTATTTAAATGTGAGCTTGAATTGTGAAAATTGTCAAAAAACAAAAGATGTATCCCCACTATCGTGACAATTATACTTAGAATACAAAGGATTGGGTGATTTATTAATAGGAATGTATGATCAGGAGGAAATTGAGAAACTTACCTCGAAGTTCACTAAACTTTCTGTTTTAAAAATTTCCTTTCAATTAAAAGCTGTCAAAAAACTGAATAAATTAAAAACAGTTTTCTTATCGACGAAACAAAAGATAAAAGAAGTGATTATTTGAAAGAAAAATCAAAATTAATTTATTCTTTCGCTAATAGTTGTGTTCATATGTTTCCGCTGCTAAACAACTATTAATTAAATGAAAACTTTTCGTATTCATTGTCATCAATTTCAATGAGAAATATTATCTTTCCTGAGATTTCTTCGTTTCTTAAGTGGTATAGCAGATGAAGAAGTCTTCAGTTCAGAGAAGATTATAATAGTTTTGTGAATAAGGCGTTGGTTTCTCAGTCAGTGATTCTTAAGACTAATTGTTTGCAGTCTTTTTGCCATTTATTCGACCGAAAGTCACGTAAAATACCGATTGAATTGAATTCTCATTAGTGGTTAAGCTTTTCTATTGTAGCATTTTTTTCAGTAAAATCATCTTTTTATAAAACTTATCATTAAATTTCAAATTAAACAAAACACGAAATTTATTGAGAATTTTATTTGTTTTTTGAAAAACAAAACACTTCTCAAGAATTTTTCAAAGTTTTCCTCAAATGATAACTTTGAAAGTTTCCTGATTTCATTGGAATTATTGTTAAATTGTCATGATCCATTTGAAAACACCAAGAAGTGTGAGAAATACTACTATTATTTCTGATGATTAGTAGTTTTCAATTAGAAAAATCAAATCTATTTTAAGAAATGTTTAAATTCACGGAAGGATTTACTGAATTCCTTCATACAATAATGTATAAAAGGCATAAAAAGCGGGCCCTCCCTGTGACTGACATTTATGCACATCCCGTCAAATATGTATTGAACTCAAAAATGTATAACTAATTGGAAAATAAGAAAATTATCTTTTGTTTGATTGTAATCCAAGGACTAATCCTGTTATAACCTCTTAAACTAAGTAAGCGCTCGATTTTACGCATAAATGAGTTCATAATTAGATCAAAATCGGAAAATTTACTAATTAAGAAAGGTTATTTTACATAAAATGTAAATATCAGTATACTTTTAAATACAAATGTATTAAATATTCAATAAATCAATTTCTAACTCATTTCAGAAGTTTAAAACACAATGAAAAGATCGGACGGATTTGTATTGGAGTTCCTCACAATTCTTTTGATTAATGCACTGCTCAGTGGTGTGTCATCAGATCCACGTGCCATCATTTACAAGGGAAAGGTATGTCGATTCAATAGATAATAAAAATCCATTGATATTGTAATTTAACGATAATTTTCATCAATGAATAGAAAATAGAGTCATTACAAAGTGATTACTAAATATTACATGAAATTTGATGTTTAGGTTATATCAGGAAAAAAGTGTCTGAAATTCAAAACATTGAATATAATGAGAAATAATGAGAATCAGGACATAATTCTATAATAAAATGGTTACTTTGTTAATGACTTCTATTGTATTTGTGAATCGTTTCAAAGGAATTATTTATGATTTACTGAGGATTCAGTTTTTAAGTCAAAAATTTCGACACAAAGATGTTATTTAATTGACATTATTAGCGGTAGTTTTACCTCGTATTCAATTTGATATCATTTTGATATTTTTGAATACAGGATAGGATTCTTAGTAATTGTTAGAACTTATGCAACGATTATGTGATTTGTTTTGGACTAAAAGTTATTTAAATTCAAAACAAAGAGAAGAAAATAATTGAAATTTTGTCTAACATTTGATTAAATTATTTTCTTTTCAAAAATTGTTGAAAACTATTTCACAATTGATTCTAAAACACTTAACGCTTGGAAGAATAGATGTTATCAGAGATAAGACATATTTGCAAATGTTTTTAAAATTCTTCAAATTTACTAAAATATTAATATAATAAAAGCCGAATCATTTTAGATGTTAATAGAAATAGAAAACAAGTGATGAGAATAGTCTGTGAAATAGTCTGAGCAAAAGCGGGTCAACAAAACGTGAGAATATATTCGAGAAAAGTTTTTGACGGATATCAACAAAAACAAACAAAGAAAGGCAAACATAAGTGTCAGAAAAAGTAGACTTATTTTCTTTTGGATTCGATTATTTGCAGGTTAATGTCGGACTATTGATAGGCGCTCACTCGAGCTCTTCCCAGACATCATTATGCGATTCCATTAGTACTAATGGTCTGCATAACTCTATGGCTAATGTCTGGTCTCTTCATATGTATAATCAAAGACAAAGACAGAACAGTTACGATGAAATTGGAGTTTATATTTATGACACCTGTGCTGATGAGATGGTAGCTCAGAGACAATCGGTTCGTCTCATCTCTCACCTGTTCAGTGTTGGGAATAGGATATGCCGAGAATCCAAGTCATATCCACCACTAATGGGTTAGTAATTAACTAAATTAAAACTTTTAAACTATAAATATACGGTAGAAGAATAAAGATGCAGATTGAGTATTACACCTGTCCAATGCACCTGTCTAATACAGCACCTTGAGCATATTTCTAAATTAAAACATTATTAGATTTAATGCAATTAAGACTCGATTTAGAGTGAAAATCATTAGCCTTTCGTCAAAAATTAATTGCAAAAGTATTTACTGAATTAGAACTCACTTTCAATGTCTCAATAATTATAGAGAAAAGCATTGACTTTAGACTAAATTCAATTATAATTAAAAGAATTGATTTTAAGGACAACCATATGGTTGAGCCATTTGTTGACTCGTTTTGTTTGATTGGTTAATGTTCTCCGAACTGACTCTGACTTTAAATTATTATTCGTATTGTTTAGGAGTTATATTTGATGGACAGACATACGACAAATCAAAAGATTTACTCCAGACGTTCAATATTCCGATTATCACCACTTCGGAGGTTAGCCATCGAAGCAACTCATCTAATGTATTCTCAGTGGCGCCTTCACTCAAATACCTGTCCAATGCAAGTCTTAGACTATAATTAATTGTTTTCAGTTATGTTATACTAAATGTTATCTTCAATCAGGCGGTTATGTCTTTAGTCAAAGAACTTAAATTAAAGTCGGCCTCTTTGGTCGTTTCTGATGTGGAACCGATGTTTGACAGTCAATACTTGCATTTGTTAACTCATTCGTCACAAAATAACATGGATTTCGTCACAGAAAATAGTCGTGAAAACTTAGTACCCGATCATATTGGAAGAGAAAAGGCATTTATTATTTAAAACTATTTAAAACAAATTCATTGAATAAAGAATCTCATCATTTATGATGTGTGACAATAGGTGGTACTCCCATCGCATCTCAAGTTATTCACAATAATAGCAGATTCTTGTGTCCCCTTTAAATGATTGTCCTCTAATCCAACTTTACTTTTGTTTCAAACTTTTAAAATCCAAATATTTTAATAACGATTAGACCCGATGTTGTTGTCAGATATAAAGATTAAAAGCCGTTTAAATCATTAAATTATTATAAATAATAATTGCTATAGTTTTATGGCTTACCCTAAATTACCTTGATTATTTGTGATTATTATCTACAATAGAATTCTGTTAATTATATTTGATTAAACTGTTGGACTGACCTCTTGTTAGGACAATGAAATGATTTAGTTTTAACGGGCAATGAATCCTTAGTTTTTATATTAATCGATAAATTAAATGATTTTTATTTAAAATAAATTGTTTTTTGTTTTCTTAAGACTGAATCCGGAAATAATTGGAGGAGATATCGGAGAAGTGATGTAAGTATTACTCGAATTGAATCTCTTTTTCTCATTAATTTTGTTTGAAATACGTTTTTATCGATCTTTTAATCTCTCGATTGAAGGAAATGTTTACTTCAAACACAATATTTTATTTGAGTCCATCCGAAGCCATGGACTTATTAAACAGTTTGAGCGGAACTGGCGATGAATATAATGGGATGGCATCCAATTATTCGTATATTATTGTCACTAAGAGTGATATATCCGCACAAATGAAGAGATCAAATGATTTGAAGCGAAACGAAAAGCTTAGAAAAAATGTGTTTCTCGTATCACCTCTTATAGAGAATACCAGTGAATACCAGAACTATTTCGAAACAATGGTTAATACTATCGGTAATAAAGGAGATCAGCCTTTGATTGCCGAATATAGGAAAGCCAACCAACCAGAAGTGCCAGACTTGAGTGTGGCTGTCATGACCAAAGCAGTCTGGACTCTCACTCAGGCCTATCAGGTTTGACATCAAATTGTTTGAAATTTGAAAAAAATAAATCGATTTCTTGTTTTGATATCATTTTTGTATTTTTTTGTTGAAATAACAGAATTTGTTCCAAAAAGAATGCGCCGGAAATAAAATGAATTGCAATTTATCCACAAATAATAATCTGACAAAACTTATGATCAAAAGCATTGAGAATATGAACACAATTATATCTGGAAGTGGTCTCAAACATGTGGACGGGACTCGACTTCGATTCGATAGCGATCGCAATTTGATTTCATGGAAGTACCAGATTATGATACTATCGTCCAATTGGCAGACCATAAGTCTGGGATATTATAGCGATGAAAACGGACTCAGTATTGACTCGAAATTCCTTCAAACAATTCTAACGAATCGAAAGAATCGATTGAAAAACATTAGACCGAAATCAATCATAAGAGCTGTGAACAGAACTGTTGCCACTAATACCCAGAGCCCCTTATTATCGACAAACAGTTTACCCCTCTTCAAACAAGCTGTCTATACCTCTAACAACAGCTCTGTTTTACCCTCAAATCTGATGCGATCCTCAATAAGGCATCAGATGTCTGCCTCTTCTGCTCCAATTGAGAGGATTACAGTATTGGACAGATTTAACAGTTCGACGCCATCCCCGTCTATCGAGTCCAGTCATGTGACCAGAAGGAGATACAACGGTTTGACCGCATGGTTGGGCACATTCTGGTCAATGGTTATACTGAGCACTTCAATTCTGGGGATTCTTATCACTCTTTATATGCAAACATTCCTTCTAATGAAGTCCTGTGAGGGGGCGTTGAGAAAAGCAAACCAGCCGTTAGTCATAAGCCATTTGATAGCAGTAACCATCACTTTCTTGGGTTCTTCGCTGTAAGAATTGTGTCAAACATTTTGAAGATTTTAATCTAATATTATTATTACTACAGATTTGTCTTTTACCCGACTTCTATGATATGCTGTTTGCGTCACTCCATTCATAACATATCCCTTTCGCTACTCTTCGGTTCATTACTGATAAGAGTGATGTATATAAGAGCGCAGAAGTCTATCGGTTTGGGAGGGAGAGCCAGTCGTCTCAACCAATTTTTGACACTGATTTTCATAGTGGGTATTCAGACGGCAATGGAATTACAAAAGTGGAAGTAAGTTATCCAGCAATTAATGAATTATTTCCTTAATTATCGTTATTTTGAACAGATATGAGTATTCGGCGAACTCTTCAGAAAATTCCTCAAATATGTCCAAACTTTGTATTAACGACGGCTACGAGTATATGAGAACTCAAATATATTTAGCTATTATTCTATCGCTCCTTCTTTTGATGTGTTGGTCCGCAAGAAACACGCCTTTCAATCAAAAGGAAGGCACTCAATCCCTGGTTGTGTCACTTCTGATCACTTTGGTCTTCATAGTATCGATGTCTGCGGTTATGAATTTAAATATATCGAAATATAATGACATTATTATTAGTATTTCAATGAATTTTTACGCCTTTTTCGTGCTTTTGGGTCTTTTTGTGCCGCTTTTGCACACAATTCATAAATATGGTGTTTTGGTGCCGAAGTCCGCCTCTTATGCGGACTCATTGTCGACCATATTCACCAGTTTTGGTGGCGCTCCTGATCTCACAGATAACTATTCGCACAATTCAGCCCAGAGTCGCAAAAACAAAGAATTTGCAGCAAAAGTAAATAAATCGTATGACTTTCATAACACAAATAACTTCTTTGCGAGAGTTTCGCCAAATTGTTACACAAATCCGATGACAACTCAATACAAACCATTCAATAGAAACAAATGCTCTCTAATGCATACCACTCTCTATGAAGGAGTGCCAGGATTCAGATCAGCCTATCCTTAGGATAGACCTATTTTCGACTAATTTATAAATTTTATTGTAATATAAGTTTAATTAATTCATAAAATTAATGAAATAAAACCTTTTGTTATTCCAATTGAATTTCATTTAAATACTAGAATTTTCTTCATTAAAAGTAGTCAAAAATGACCACTGAAGTCACCAATTTAACATTAGAATAATAGATGAATAAGATCAAGAGCAGCTATTTAAAGCAAAAATCTTTTATTTGATTATTACTTTAATTTGATTTTTACAAATGATTTGAGGAATATTGACATCACTTAAGATATGAATAATTTGGTCGAAGAATAGATTTAAATATCTTTCAACTTAACCTCTATAACCGCCCCAACCACCGCCGAAGCCTCGTCCGCCCCATCCGCCTCCGTAACCTCCGATGCCTCGTCCCCAGCCTCCGCCATAACCTCCGATACGGCCTAATCCTCCACCATATCCGCCGAGTCCTCTACCCCATCCTCCGCCATAACCACCGCCGAAGCCTCGTCCACCCCATCCACCTCCGTAGCCTCCGATGCCTCTTCCCCAGCCTCCGCCATAACCACGTCCGCCATATTGAGCGTAGACGGCAGCGACCAAAAGGCACAGAACAGCGATAGCAATGAAGGATTTCATTTTGATTATTAGACTTTGTTTCTGACTTTGCAATCAAATTGTGATTCTTTGGCTGAAGAGGCGCTCGTTTTATACTCTTCCAGTTCGAGGTTAGGATTGGTTTTTTGGTTCAAAAAATCTAATATTCCAGTCATTCGGAGGTGTTTTCTACCGAAATATAGCCTCTCAAGGCCTGTCCCTTATCACTAATCCTTTACTTTGCTATCATTTTAAAAATAAAAATTTGAAAAAAAATGTTCAAAATAGAGGGGAGAGTGAGGAGAGTGGGAAAAATTTGTATCATCTTTCAAGTTCGGTGCGACACCTGTGCTCTTGCAATGACCGTGAAATAAATCCCATAAGAAGAAGATTTATAAATAGTTTACGACTTTCAAAACTGTGTCCTAAGGCATGATCTGATTGCGCGGTGAAATTGTTTTTATAATTTATTCAAGTGATTCACTGTTTGACAGAATTTCTATTATTCTTCTGCTTTTGATTTCCTTTTGAAGAAACAAAACTTAATGTAAATCAAATGATAAGAATATTTAATTGACTTTTATTTGCTTTTATTTAATTTAAATTTTAATTAAATTAATTTTTGGTAAATTTTATCACAAACTTTTGACATTTGATTGATTGTTATTTTAATATAAATCAAATTGTTCATCTGAAAATGTTCATTTTTATTAAAAACAAATAATAAGTATAATAAATTATTATATATTATTAATAAATCAAACACATTATGCCTCTCCCTTTGAAAATCTGATTTTCTCCAAAGAATATTCTTGAATGTTTTTTTTAATGATGATGTTAAATGGAAAGTTTTAAATGAGAATATGACAGATTTTTTTGACAACTTTGTTTTACCCTTGAATACGTCATTTTTGATTGATTTTTGTATTCATATCACTGAAATTGTTAACATGGTGAACGTTCTGGAATCTTTATTAGATCATTCGTTCCTTCGTTCTCTTCTTTTTCTTGGATAAACATCAGACGATTTGATCTAATCTTTAATATTGTTATTATTATTACTTGAGATGAATGGAAACTACCTAGAATATTCTTTTGGCTAATTTATTAGATAAAATTAAGAGGGTTTTGTGAATTTGATTATTTTCCTAAATTATTATAACGTTTTTGTAAAAGAAAGAAATTGATAATTCAATTATGACTTCAACCAATTTGGAGGTATTTTTTTAATTAACCAAAAAAATGATGTTTTAAAATGTTTTCAAAATTTTGATAACACATAAAATCTAATGGATTCAAAAGGTTTAAGTTTTAAATTAAAACATTTGATAAAACAGTTGTCACTATTTTTTATAAAAATTATTTCAGTTTTTATTAGTTTTTGAGAATTTTTTAGTTCCGATATATTTGTCATTAATTTTCAAACTTTTATTATTCGTTTATATTTTGATTTTGTTATAAATAATGAAATTTAATAATAAATTTGAGATAAAAATTTCTAAAATAAAAATCTCTGAAGAGATAAAAGCTATTGAAATATTGATCGATCAGTGAATTGATATCTGAAGGCCTAAGAAGTCGATGGCAATGAATTGTGTTCCGATCCTCAAGTCTTTTATTATTGATTTTTAATTAGTGGTTACGCTTTAGATGAAAGGCACACCTAATATCAGGGACGCCTTAATAGAGTCCAATACAACTCTTTGTAATCTTCATTCTTGAAATAAGTAAACAAATTAGTTGAGTTGTCACGTGAGCAATAATGTGCTCCAGGATATCAATTAAATATTGACAAACAAATAAATAATTGAATAAAATACAGATTTTAATGGTGTAGTTGCAAATGAATTTTAATTGGAGCTTTCAAATTGAGGCCCTAAGAGAAAAATGTTTGTAACAGACAAAGTCTTTGCCAATTCTGTCCTTAATTCTGATTTTTAGTGTTTTTGGGATTTTTAGTGTAAATGTAATCTAATTTTAACTTAACTTTAATTCTTTGAATTTTAGTTTGGATTCAAATAATTTGTAGTTTTTTGTGATTATAAAAGAATGAAAGGATTTATGGTTTGTTTAATCAACTTTAATTGAATAAGATTAGAATGAATTGACTTCAATACTTTCTTTGTGAAGATCAAGTGATAAATAGTGCTGATAGAAACCTTGTACATTTTCACCTTTGTCACCAAACCTGTATTTTTTGAAGAGGACCTGATCTCGGCAGTAGGTGTCTAGACATTAGACTACTTCGATATTCACTTTATATTCCGGTCCATACTTTATAATCTATTAAAATCTTGAGGGTAGATGTGATTGTGATGTCAAATGAAGATCACAATTCTTGAATTTCGAGATTCTAAAAGTGCTCGGAGACTAACTTTCATTTTTTGGAGGTCCTATTCCTCTGTTTGGATGCGAAAACATTTGCCTCTAAATATATTTTATAAATAAAAGTTCGTAAAACACTTATCAGTCATCTGGAGAGCAATGTTTGCTTAGGATTTCAAGTATTTTGTTTCGCAGTTTCAAATGTCACCTAGACACCTATAGACACTTATAGACATACAGAGATGTACAGGCTCAAAAAGATAGATAGGTTCAATTCAATGACACTTTATCATTGTCTTATTTTTTTAAAGTACCCCTAAAAAGATTTTAAGGGTTTAAATCTAAAACTAAAGTGTTTTTGTTGAGTATTTTCTTATTTTTATTATAAAAATATAAAAATTCTGAATAATGCAATAATAATGATCTAGGCATATTTTAGACATATCTTTCTCCTTGATCACTGAATTAATGAAATCCCTAATTAACAGAAATATAGAATCCGTTAGGGTATACATGACTTTATAATTTTAATAACTGTTGAGCTATTCCTGTCATGGGTCTGATAATGTGTCACCTTGGTATTAAGTGCATACAAAACCATTGACGATATTTAAACTAAATATTGAATAATTAACTAATAAATGAGAGATGTATTTCAAACGTTCATTCCTTAGATTAATGCCAAACTCATCAGATATGTGAAGAAATAAATTAAATATCAAATTAATTAATCGATTAATAGAATTCAAATGTTAGCTAATCATTGATTTGTTTGATTTGATCCACCAAACTATTTACTCCATATTTTATTCCTTTTCAAACCAGTTTTCTTCAAATTCAATGACAAAATAATAATCTTTTTTTGGTTTATCCCCTTTTTATGTTTGGAAATTTTAATAAAAAATATTTGACTTAATTATTATAATAACAATTATTAATAGCTTTTGATTTACTGAACGAACATCTAATCGATTGTTCAAATAGTGTTCATTAATTTTATGCCACAAAATTTCTTTAAATTGAATTTACCGAATAGTTTTATAGCTAAAAGAATGTGAATTTAAAATTGGTTTAAAAATTAGCCAAATAAGGATTGTAGACTTCGATTATAGCTATTAATTGTAATTATATTGAAATCTGTAGAAAATAAATCGTTAATTTTATTCGTTTAATCTTTTAAAAATATAATTTCTGTTTTTTAAAAGTTTCTCAAAAAAACTGATTAAGAGTAAAAACATTTCTCAATTTACATAAGTTATTCATTCGAATGAAATTATCTGTTGGGTTGCCATGTTCAAAAAATAACATATAAATAAGTAATACTTTATTTAGCCTTCAATTATATTTTTCTGAAATTAAAGATAACTTAATCTTAAACTAGAATTTGATTAAATTAAAAAAAACCATTTTTAGAATCAGAATTTCTCCGATTAGCGAAATATCCAGGTATATCAATAGTTAATTGAAGGATGTCATCCATAAACATGTTGTGCACAAATGAGAATCTCTTAACTATCACTATCTAATAATTAATGTTAATTGAAGTTCATTTAATTCTTTAATTAAAATTTTGATTGAATTTCGATTTGAAATCAAAAACCATAATAACATGTTTAGTTGTTTTTAATAGCTACTAAACATCTAGGTAGTTGCTGCTACCATTTACCACATTCATATCTTTTGAATGATGGCTAATTTGAAGGGGATTTCAAGGTTTGGGTAAATACTCATAATTAGTGATTAGTAAGAATCAAACAGAAAAAAGGGATTTACACGAAAAGGCAATTATATTATAAATCATATTTACATAAGAAGTGAATAATAAATCTTTTTATTAAATGATTTAATAAATGAATCACAAATTAATGGGGATTTGCGTAGAGTTTTGTCGTTTAATTTGAATCTAAATAGAAATCATTGAAAAATAAGATTTAAATTTTGAAAAAGAGTTTGAGTTTGAGATAGAGTTTGGGTCAGAATATAAAAAGAAATAATAATTGACATACAATTTATTTTACATAAATTAATATTAGGAAAAGTCTTAAGGAATGCGTTTAAAAATTTATTTATTATAATAGCCTTCGAGAGAAAGGAGTGAAAAATCAGTTTTGTTTTAACTATTGGCGTAAGAAAGCGATTCTGTGCTGACATTCACTCAAATAATTGCAACTCTTGTTGGAAGGTATAATAGTTGGGATTGTTTTTAGTGGAATTGCACTTTCAAATACCCGATATTGAGTATCCTTCGGATATCCTAAAGAATTAATTCCTTTGTCATTGAGTTGAATAAAAAGTGTTCAAAAGTCTAAAATCAGTTCAATTGAGAAAAATCTTTTGAGATGAAAGCTTTGCTCGTTTTGTGCCTTTTCTGTGTAATTGCAGTCACTTTTATTGATGCCTATCCATCGTATAGAGGATATGGCGGTGGACGTGGAGGCGGTGGTTATGGTGGAAGCAGGGGTGGACAGGGCTATAGTGGAAACGGAGGAGTTGGTGAGTATTCTATTCTATTGATTGCCTTTTAATGAGAAATTTTCTGAGAATTTCAATGACTCGTTATTAAGGAATCGTACAAAACAGCGCTACTCTCGGGAACTCGGGTTTTGGCGGTGGATATGGTGGTGGAGGAGGATACTGGGGATAGGGCTGACAAGCAAATGTAAATTCTTTGATAAAAGCTTAAAACTTGCAAGATTATATCGATTATATTGAAAATATTTGTTTTATTTTTCAAGTTTTAATTTGTTTTTTATTTTGAAAATTTAGTTTCAAATTCCTTTAAGTCTTATATTTTTATAAAATATTTTCACCCAATTATTAATCACATTATTTATCGATATTAAGCAATCAATTCGATATATTTATCAAAAGTATTAAAGCATTACTTAATTTAATATTGTTTTTGACTTTTATTTAACAAATTCTTTCAAACGAAGAATTTTCAGACGAATTCGATCGAAAACTTGAGATAAAATGTGAAAACCCGTCCGAACTCGACTTAACTGATCCTAAAATTTTATGAATAGCCAGCAAAGTTTTCTTTCAAATTGTAAACAATAAGCTCCAGTTCCGACCGGAAAATTCCAAAAATAGGTCTCAAGTGATAGAGTGATAGAGACATCAATAGGAATAGTGGTTAGTTTTCAACAATATTTTGCACCTGAGTTTCAAACTCTGGTTTTCCCCAGAGGCCAGCGCTGACCAGTAATACATTAGGTGATGAAGTGACACCAATTGTGATACAAAGGTATGCAAACTTCTTAAAAAGGTCACTAAGAGGTCTATAGTATAAATAGACTGTTTTCTCACTAATTTTCATCACAATTCTTAAGTTTAAACTGAATTTCAGTCAAAATAAATATTAAGCCACAACTAAGCAATAGTCCATTCCTTCAGTGGTCAGTCAACAGCCAGTTATCGGAAAAGTTTCCAAACTATCGATACCTTAAAACAGACGAATAATTCAACGCCTTTTGAAACGATATTAATAATGAAATTTTCAAATATTATTTTATTGTGTTTTGCGATCCTTACGATTACGTCAATGGGTTTGGTGAGCGCACAATGGGGTTCACATTTTCAGCACAAGCGAATGCCCCACTGGGCCATGGCTTACGGTTTCAATCGTCCCATACCGCACAAATGGAGCTGGTTCAATCACCATTCAAGAATTGGCAAACCTTCGCGTTAGTCATCATTAATTTAATCGAAATATTTCGAGTATTGTATTAACAAAAACTTTATTTTAGTAAATAATACGTTAATTAAGTTAATCATCTATTATATTATTTTAATAACTATTTCACCTTTTATTTAATATAATTTAAACTAATCTTGAATTTGTTTTTGACATATGTTTTGAAATTACTTTAGTAATTAAAGAAATTAATATTTTTAAACTGATTTTAATCATTAAAAATTAAATGACATTAATTTGGTTTTGAATTTTACATTATTTTTCAATTTGTGAACTGTTATGGACTTTAATCAATCAAATTTGAAAACACTTACCTATCAACTTATCTATCAATTCGTTTAACCATAAGAAAAATGACAAAAACCAATGAAATTGTGACAAAAATGAGATAAGTTTTTAAAAATTGTTTCAAAAGTTTTGTCTAAACATTTAAATATGAAAATTGTTTTTAAAGACAAATAACTTTATATTCGATAATAAATTGTAGATTAAAATGAATTCTTAAATAAAATCGTTTCAAAAAAGTATCTTAACTTCAAAAACAATGACTTTAATGGAGTTTTTAAGACAAATACATTTGGAATTACCCCTAATATTGATGAATAGTCATGAAGTTTGGCTCAAAAAAACAATTTAATCCGAAACACAGTTAACCTTTTCTAAGGACGGAAAATGTTTTAACATTTTATTTAAAACTCAAAACTATTGGGAAAATGATTTCTCACATAAAACTGAAAGACAATAATCGAGTCAAATAAGAAAAGCCTTTAAATTAGTCGAGAGTTTAATGGTTTTCCACATTAAGTCTGATTTGATATTAAAGTATAAAAATTGAAATCAAATATCAATTGTTTGCAGAATAACTAAAACTGATTTGATTTGACCACTGATTTCAGTCAATGCTATTCAACTGATCGTTCATTTGTTTGTCGTCTTCTTGTGGTTCTCTGATTTCGTCGAGATCGTAGTGATTATCTTCGTTGAGGTCATCCATTATTTCCATTGGAATGTCTTCGTCTTTGACGTCAATCATCTCCTCGTCGTCTTCGTCATCGATTTTGACGGGCATATCCTCAGCGGTGAAGTGTGAGCCCTCTTTGGGTTTGTCTTCACTTTCCTTTTCATCAGTCATTTCCGTTTTGTCTGACTTTTTCTCTGGTTTTTCATTTTCAGGTCTAATGTTGTCTCTCATATTATCTTCATTATTGTCTTCCTTTTTGATCTCTACGTTGTCTTCATTAATGTCTTTATCTTCTTTTGTTTCCTAATTTGAAGACATAATAATTAATTACTTAATGGGCTTTCAGTTAATTAATTTAATATAAGACCTCTTTAGTCGTCGATACGAATACTGGAATGTCTTTGTAGTCATCGAAAGTGGAATCAGATTCGAGTTTAGGATCTTTTTCGGTGAATCTCGTGATTGATTCGGGTGGAGTCAAGAAAACCACTGGTGGCTCTTCACTGTCGCTATCACTGAACTGTTCCGGTTCATAGACTACAAGAGATAATTGAGAGAACTCTTCTGGGCTCAGCTTTTGATTGCCTTTAGAGAGAGACAGAGATAAAAGAGAAAAATCAATACAACTATTGACTCAAAATAATAAATTATTTTAATGATCTCAACGAATGACTTCAAACACAAACAAAATTCAAATTCAATTAATTCTTATTTATTTTGAATAATTATTTATTTAATAAAACAAATATTATTTGAAAATTCCGTTCGTTTAGTTGTTTTGCGGGAAATTCTTCTCACTATTACTCATATTTAATACTCATCTGATTTTAAGAGATATATATATTTCTGTCTTCAATTGTAATCAAAATAAAAGTACAGAATATTTTTGTTTGAATGCAATCCGTTTAATGAGTTGATTATTTGACAACAAATTGATCATGATCATTCGACCAGATAAATCAATAGCAGCAGACTCTAATGACAGGGATCTAAATACGTAGCGTTGAAGAGGAAGAATTGAAGGGAGCATTGGATCCGCATCTAATCGGATTGTCATCATATGCTGTGCTCTCTGTCTAAGTTTTTGCCAATCATTGAAAGGAATATTGAGTTCACTCATTGAACTCAAATCCAAACACGTCTTCCAAAAGCAAACAAAAACAGAATCCAATCTAAACTCAAAAGTAGGCAAATGTATGGCCAGTGATAGGCATGAGCTGCCATATATTTCTAATCACTATCATTTAAATAGACCTGGATATATGAATCATCCATCTAATTGACAGTCGTTTAGATTAGTTTGGATTTAAATTTAATTAAGGGTTAGATTTAAGCGATGTTTTGCACAATATTTTGACTAAAATTCAATTAAATTAATTGAAATTTGTTTGTTCTGGAAATCGGGTCAAAACCCATAAGAGTTTAATCAATAATAGAATCAAATTTGACAAATTGACGACTCATTCAATTAAAGGGTCTTGTTTATTTCATGAGAAGTCACATATATAGCCACAGATCCATAATTCATAAGTTTTGATCGCTTTTAATGATTTGGAAGCAAAACAAAAATAGAAGAAAAAGATAAATAATAACGAAATTGATTTCCACTCAAAACAAATGTCTATATTTCCCGATATTTCAAATTGTATTTGAAGACAGATCTGAGATCTTTTTCTTTTGAATGAAATGGGGAACAGTCGATGGCAAAGACAAAGACACAAGACTTTGAAGAGGAGTTCAACAAAAATCAATACTTGAATTGTTAGCCAAATATCAGTAAAGATTTTCAGTGATTTTCCCTTTGGATCAGACTTTGATTCAATTTATTGGCAAATAATAGGAATGTTTTAATGGATTTCGAAATCAATTCGATTAAAACCCATTATTTGTCAAAAGGTTTGCATTAATGCCAAGAATTAATTGGAAGGAAAACATCTTCAGCAAACAAATTGAATAATTTTGGGAATAATTAAATAGATTTCGCAATAATTTTATAAATTTAATTCATTAATGAAATTCATAAATACTTTTCCTCTCATTCTTTGCAAATATTATTAAATATTTTGTTTTCGTTAATCGTTTGTGTGATTTAATTAATATTTCGACCGAAAGAATTAGTTTTGCTATCTTTTAGCACAGAATAACAAAAGACCTTTTTTGGTGGAAATTAATTTTAATAACACTTTTGAAACTTTTATGCAAACTATTCACTCATTAGCACAGACTCTAAGCAAACAAATAACTCAATTCAATTCAATTCATGGCTAACGAAGTTTGAAATGAATTTCAAAGATTGTGTTTTCAACAGAATTTTGTTGTTTTTCTTTTATGAAGAGCCTTTCGTTTCAAAACTGTTTCATTTGGAAGGTTTTTAAACCAGTTTTTCAAATCTTATTTACAATTAGGAGTTTTGGAAATTTTTCGATTAGTTGTCTATCATTTCTATCACTTGTTTCTCGATAATTAATTGATAGGGAAAACAATGGCTTTAAAAACAGAAAAAATTAATTGAATTGACTGTAAGCACTCTTTGCACTAATGAGATGTACCGGGATTACCCTACCAGTAAATTTGAGGGAAATTTATGAAAGGTTAATCTTATTGTTTGTCAAAAATATATGTAATTGCGAAATGAGAATCTGACAATCAATCATCTGAAGGTGACCTTGCTATGCTTGTTTGGTCAGAAAATTGTAGAGAATACCTATATTGTGTATTTGTACATGGTTATCCCAATATTTCTTAAGGAAAAACCAAATGAGGATCAGTTTAAAGATTATTCATTCATATTTGAAAAGCACAACAAAAATCGATTTCACTCTTCTATTGGAGTGAAAGACTTCTTCGGAGAATAATTGAATATTTTATTCAATAATCGCTTTTATTCAGTGATTTATATCGATATTAAACTAAAGAAAATATTCGTGGAATTCCTTTGAGCTATAAATCTGTGAGTAATAAATGTTTTTGATTTTTATTATTCAAAACATTAAAATTGAAAAATTTCTTTCATATATAGACATAACTCTAAAACCAATTGAAGAATAAACTGAATTATATGCCTCTCATTCGAGCGAATAATATATACAATTTTCAAACGAAAAACATCACAAAGAATTGGACGCAAAAGCTCTGGACTGAAACCAAATTGGAATTCGTAAACACAATTACAGAATATTGTGACATTCAGGGGGTAGAGCACACACCCAGTATTAAGCATGGTTAAACATTGTTTTTCAATAAGTCTAATATTTGATCTTTGGGTAGACCTAAGAAAATTGAGTTTAGTGTTTCTATTCTTAGAATAAGTGGCGAATTTTGGAATATTTTGGAAGGTTTTAAAGATTAAGTTCATGGAACAGGACCTTGGATATTGTTTACGGAATTATTTGAATAAATTCAATATTCGTGTTTCAGTTCAATAAGTTTTAGTTTAGAATTGACTGCATATTTGTTTGACTTTTATTCTGTGTTTGTCTTTGATATGCAAATTGTGATACAAAACAAAACGGACGACAAAATTGTTTTTGATTCTATAGAAGACGAAAGTTTTCAACTTTTTCCTGATGAAACTCAATATCATTTTTGTTTACTTTTTTAGAGTCTGTCAGACAATAGACAAATGTCGTGAAAAAATAATATGAATTTTGAATAAAAGTTTTGTTATATAATTTAGTCTATAAATAGCAGGTATTTGTGCACAAAGCTGTGCAATGAAGGCGTTCCTCTTTTTCGGTAATAATTCAGTCCATAATTTTTCGGAAAACCCTAATGACTAAAGCGATTAAGGAATGGCTCTTTGTTAGAGCAAATGAATTATTATAACAAATGAATATCTTTTTGATTTCAATTATTAATGAAAGTCAATGAAAACCCAGGATTTTCAGACCATTATTGAGAAATTGAGAAAATGAAAGAACAGTTTTCTATTGAATAATCAATTTTAACATTTCATAAACAGTGAAATTTCTTGTTTTTATTCGTTAAATTTATTAAATTTGATGGATAACTTTCTAGAAATCCAATTAAGGATATGAAAAATGAATTTTCATTTTGAAAACTATTGAACGAAAAAATAAAACGAATGAAAAGTTTTTTGTAAACTTCAGCCGAAACTTAGTTTTTGTTGGTTTAAGTCGTTTCTGAAAAAAGCATTTATTTTGTATGAAAATTGAATTTTTATCGATGGCTAAAATGTGAAATAAGCTCTAAATCTTGGTTATTTATTATATAAGTTGTGTATATCTATAGTGGGCTTTGACTTAAGTCATGCTCTGAATCCTTTTACTACGATTCGATCCTTAAGTTTTACAGTGAATTAGCATTCAATCAATTTTTTCGCTTAAAAGTTAACTCAAAATCCATTTGGAGTTTAAGTACAGAGAATTCGTTGAGAGATTGGTAACACTCTTTCAAAACATAAGTTTCTTGTAATTAATAAAAGCGGAGAAAACTCAAGATATTAATTAAAAGAACGCAAATTAGTTATTAACCAAAAGAAGACATAGACTTGAATTGAAAGAACAAGATTTAATTGAAAAGTGATTTCAGAACAGAAGTAATTTCAAACATTTCAAAGATGTCTCCAAATTATTGTCGACCAAAAAAGAGAGACCAAATCAGACATAAGAAAAACAGGAAGTCTTCCGCCGAAACTAAAATTACATTAACTCAATGGAAAGGACTGAATGATAGCCGAGTCATTCGCCTCATAATAAGGCATTTAATGTCATACTATTGACTGAATTTATTATTTGAAAAAACACTAAAATTAGATAACATTGATTCAAATGTCATCAAAAGCCATCAATTGTATGGCAAGAGTGGAACGCCTCAATACAATATAAATTAACAGATCAGCACATATTCAGCGCAAATTCAGTTATAAATCACTGACTTTTGCGGTAAAAATTTGTGTTATTATATGAATTCTTATTATTCTTATTACCTGTTATTACTCTTTCAACTTTTTTCCGTCAATTTTAAGAATCGTGAAAATAATGGTAACAAAAGGCTAAACAAAACGATGAAAAAAATTGAAATAATTGTATTGAAAGTCCTTTACTTTGAACTTAACGGTAAAAAATCTAAAAAAGTATTTGTAGTGAACTCTGAAGAGATTTTTATCCGAATAACGGCTCAATAGATACCAGTACTTCATTGCCATCAACTCTTTGGTTGAGTAAAATCCCTTTTAAGTTATTTAAACACTTTTTTTGATCAATTCTTAAGCTATTGAGTGAAAGGTTCAGCGAAGCGTAGGTTCAGACAAATCGACCAGAAATGGACCCGAAATGACCCGACACTACACTAAAGTGGTTTATAAATCTTTGTTCTCAAAAAATTAAATGTAATTTCAGACTAAAAATACATAAAAATTGTCTGAGAATTGCATTTGACTTCAGAGAGTCATTCGGTGGTAATAACTATTCCCAAACTGAACCCAAATATAGGGATAGGTTTCTCAAATACAAAGATGTCTTTCTTTGGACTCAAATCTATTGAAAAATTTAATATAATTTTATTTGCTTTTGGAGTCGATATTAGAACAGTTTTATTATCTCTATTTCACTCTTTTTCCAGTTCTTTACAATCGATAGTGAGTTCAAACCTAATGAACAACTGTCCAAAATTTACAGTTATTCAGTCTCTCAGGAGTTCTTTATCTTTTGTTTAAATTCGTGTATAGAAGTCATGAATACATGTATTTTGCGAAGGTTTTGTCGTTTATTTTTATATTAGCTTATATAAACAAAGATGAACAGATTAGAGAAACTCAGATTAGGGAGTAATCCAGTGAAAAATGAGAATAAAAATAAGGTTTAAATGAAATTTGAATAAAAAAGAGAGAATTAATGGAATTTGTTTCCATTTAATAAAAGTTGTTTTCTTTGGGAAGAGATTCTTATCCCAGAATTTATTGGAGATTTCGTATTCATTAGGTTTTCTTAATCCTCGCAACAAATTTCGTGAAAGAGATCAAAGATGTGATGAAAACATTAAATCAAGTCTACGAACAATGGCTTACATAAGAAATAAATGAATAAAATAAGTGATATCTCATAAGAAATGTCAAAAAATGCTATTTTTATGGCATAACAGCATAACTGTAAAAATCCATAAATTTTGAATTTAGTCCAAACTATGAAAGATTTCTCTGAACTTTCATTTTTATTCACCAGAATTTTCTCTCTCTTCTAATGTTGTATTGATTTTAACTTATATATAGTGAGAGAAACATTAGGGGAGAGAGAGAGAGAGAGAGAGAGAGAGAGAGAGAGAGAGAGAGAGCTACAAACTTATACACTTTTCAATGATTTTCAAAGTAATTTTGTAATATTTCAATTTTATACTCTAATGCTTTGACCATACATTTAATCTTTTTGTTATTTAGACTCTTGTTGTCAAAGAAAACTAGATATCAAGCCATTTCTAAGTTAGAAATTTTGACGAACAAAATTATAAATGATGGGGATCTTATTTTTGATTTTTCAAATGATGGTAGAATCTATTTTATTTCCCAAAAGAGCAAAATCCAATTTTCTGATATTGAATGTTACGAAATGTTTAAGACGAACAGATTATTTGGAAATCGTCTGCAAAATGTATTTTGATTATAGATTTCAAAACAGATTATCTAATCATAGTTTTGGTCTAAGTTTTGAAACTCTGGATAAATATGTTTTATTCAAATTGAATTTCTTTTGACTTAAATTGACTCAAATATAGTTTTAAACTAAAGATTGAATCAGACTTTGTTTGGAAATCTGTCTCAGATCTAGAGAAAGGTTTATATCAAGCGATAAATGTTTTCCATGAAATCAATTTTGTGAGTAATGTATATCATTTAATACAATTAAGGAAATCTAATGATCTGTTTTATGGTTCCATAAAATAATAGGGCTTACCGTTTGTATCTGCCCTTTGAAAATTGCTTTTATGGTCTTTGCCATCGGTTGCGGCGAACTCTTCGAACTCAATAAAGCCGTTAGAGTTCTGGTCAAAGGCGTCAAATGTCGGATAACCGGTGGAGGAGAAGACCAGCTCTTCGCTCACTAATAAAGTCGTTTCCTCCTTATTTGGTTTGATATTCTTCTTGACAATAGTTAATAGTTTGCTCGTTGAGTCCGGAATGGATTTCTCGTCGCCAGCGGAATCAGTTGGTCTCTTAAGATCGAAACTACTGAATGGCGCACAGACTGACAAACTCAAAGTCATTGATAGTATGAGAATCGCATACATTTTGATTTTGAATCGAGTCTACGGTTAACACAAAACAAATGAAAAAGTTGTTTCAAATTTGAATGAATGAAGAAATGAGTCTTTTATTAAATATTTAAAGAGAAGTGAAAACAATTTCTGGAAACCTCTGCCTCCGATTCAAGGTTTCAAACAAATGAATCAAATTTGAAGTCTTCTCACAGATCTCTGTTGAGGTTGAGCTCTGAACAACTACTGCCAGTGTTATAATACCAGTGCACAGAGTAGGCTATACCGGTTCACATCCAATATACTGTAGACCGGTTACTATGGATACAGATTCTTCTATTGGAAAATTTCTTCTTCTTCTTCTGGTCTATGATAAGAGTTTTGGAAAATTTTTAGTCATTTGTTTTTATTTGGAAAAAAAGTTATTATTAGTTATTATTATTATTATTATTCCCTTTCATTAGTTAAGTGAAAACTTTCATTTAATTTGTCTTTCATTTTCTCGTTTGTGGCCTTCATTTTCCAAAACTGGTTGTGATTATCACTGAAATAATACAATTAGTGATGTATTCCTTGAAAAATACTGGGAAAACATTTTTATAAATACACTATATTTTAGTTGTACTAATATTTATGCAATATTTGTCTTATCGATGAGCTATTTATCACTGTTAAAGACATTTGAATGATTGCATGAATGTACGAATGTACAAGGGGGAATTCTTTCTCATGGGATCTCCAAATACCGAATCATTAATATTAAATTGGGTACTGGTACAATTTCCAATTAATTAGCTCATCGTTCTCAGGGTTTTGTGATTTGCCCACTCAATGAGTGGCACTCATAAAAACTAATCCCTTCTGTCATCAGATGCGTCTTTTCTGAACTAGTACTCACTAGTGCTCTATGTAGTGCTTTAGGCCATTCAATAAAATTGAATAATTTAAAATATTTTATTTAAAAAATTCCAATTGAATTGAACTCAGAATATATTGGATTCACTCAAATAAGAAATATAATACGATGTATGACATTCATAATAACCCTTAAGATCATTAGTGTCAACCAAATCGGTTATCTCTTTCGACAAATATCGCTACTAATTCTCTCTCTCTCTCTCTCTCTCTCTCTCTCTC